>OMMV01219817.1:0-18187 GCA_900302635.1 Chatrabus melanurus | reverse complement strand
TATAAATGTCATAACCACTTTGGTTAACTCACCAATATCTTTAAAAAACATTCCTGCTTCTTGTGGGACTTGAACTTACAAGCTTTGGATGATCAGTTACATGCTCTACCAATTGAGCTATGAAATCAGTGCTTTCTAGCTACAGCAAACAGCAGTATTATGTTGTGGTATGGAACTTGTCTAGATTTTTCAAACGATCCGATTCTTTTGATCATGATTCGCGAATCGCTGATACGAAAGAGCCAGTCAAAAGAATCGGATCATTCATGAACACCACAGCACTACTGTAGAACCAGGAGAGAACGTTTCTCCCCTGTATGTACTCAAAACGTGCAAATATCTAAGAATTAATTGCAAAAGGAGCTAGCTAGGAACCGTTGGCTTGGACTTGCACCAAAAACAGTTTTTGAAAGTGAACCATTGATCAGCTATGCTTGGACAAAGCAGAAGAAGAAGAAGAAGATGGAGAAGAAGATGGAGAAATGGGACTTTTTTCAATGTTTATTAAAGTATGTTAGCGATGGTTTCTAAGCATGCTTTTAGGCTCGGTGGATAGAGAAACCAGCGTATAAGACTTATAGTTACTTTTTATAGCCAAGTGCTCAGTTTTCTGGAGTTATTGCTGTGATTTGTTTGTATTGCACTATAGCCACATCCGTGCCATTCCTGTGTATTGGTACTACCGTACCAATAATAGGCTTCTGTGTTTGTGGTTGGTGAAACTGTGCATTGTGCAACTTTTGTCTGTTGCATCACCAGTTATACAGCTTCATGATGAAGTGGTATAGAAGAGAAGTTTCTTAAAAATAACATGCAAAATTTCAGCTGCAGATTGCCAGGAGGCACATGGGAAACTGAGGTGAGAATCTGATTTCCTGTTTTATAATCCTTCTCTACTCCACTCTAACATGAAGCTGTGAATGGGGATTCAACAGGCAAATGTTGCACCATTCCCAGTTTCTCCACTCACAGCCACAGAAGCCTATAATTCTTTCAGAGCTGTCATGGGTGACTTGGTGGCTTCCCTCACTTGTCTCCTTCATGCATGGTCACTCAATTTTTGAGAACTGCCTACTTGACACAGATTTACCATACAGTACCATACTGTTTGTATTTCTGAAGGATTGATGTAAATGAAGTCCAAGACATATTCAGTGACTTGGAAATATTCGTGTATCCATCCTTGTCTGAAGAAAACTGTCTGTTAAAGTAAAGATTTAATCCTTATATTTAGAATAAATTGCCCCTGTCCCAACATTTTCTTTGGAATGTGTTGCAGGCCTTAAATGTAGGAATGGATGTATATTAACAGATGAAATGAAGTTGACCACACAAAACATGAAATATTTTGGGTTCATACTGTCTGCAATGAAACAGAAGTCAAAGTAAATGTAAGAATCACTGTGTTGTTGTTTTTTTTCCATTTTCCATAAAGTCCCAACTTTTTCTGGTTTGGGGTTGTACAATCTGTCACTGTTCTTATTCTGTTGGTTACTCTGTGTATGCCAATCTCATGTGTTTGTTCATATCTCCCTTGTGTCCAAATCTTTTGCCACACTCAGAACAGCTAAATGGTTTCTGTCCTGTATGAATTCTCATGTGTTTGTTCACATGTGTTTGTTCATATCTCCCTTGTGTCCAAATCTTTTGCCACTTGTCCAAATCTAACCACTTGTTAGAATGACCATGAGCGGCTGGCTGATGCAGAGTAGGAGTAGTCAAAAGACAGTGGTACAGTGCATCATATCATAGGTATTTATTCACTAAATCCAAAATAACAAACACATACAGCAGTACAGGCATGCTCAAAAATCACACCGTGGCCTTATTACACTGTCAATTTCTGTCTTCCTTTCCCAAAAACCTTGTAATAGAAGTCATCAAATCAGTCACACAGTATGAACAATCTTGTTTTTCATAATGTGTGTTTCCACAGTCTGTTAAGTCTGACATGCTGCAGCTCACATTAGTGAGTGGGAATGCAACCCCGTGCAGCTGCTCACGTCAGTGGCGGGCATCAATAACTGGCGCCAGGCCTGTGGTTTGTAATTGTGTTGGAGGGGTCAGTGTGGGGTCAACAGGGCATTCCCCTGGTCCATCTAATGAAGGCAGCACAACTCTCCTTCACACCAATACCCTGCACAGCCATCTCCAATCCCAGGCCCCATTGCCCATGTCACTCACACCAGCAGTGATACATATACGGAACAGCCGAGCAGTTCCAAAAGACCTACAAGTCATCAGCACAACAAATACACTACCATTTATCCTAAAAATCATCCTTCAGCTAATGCATTGTATCATTTTTATTTGACACAACGGACTACTGATATTGTTCGTAAAAGCAATAAAGTAAAATACTGTTCTGATCTCCAGGGAGTCAAGGAGCATGTGCTGGTTTGCACGGTACTGCATCCACCACCACACAGAATTGCACCACCTATGCAGACCAATGATACAACCTCACATCCTGAAAGAAGCCGTCAATCTGCCGCAGTCAGGTGAAACATGGGCGTCCCTCTTCATGGCCCCTTCTGGTTGCTGAAGACTGCAACACTAAGGCACCTCCATGCTGGAACATCCTCAGGGAAACTTGCCAATTGGCCATGGTGTTGTAATTGATGTTTCCTCATAATGCAAGTAGCGTACCTCATCTACGTAAGTCTCCTGAAATAACCACTGACTTGATGCAAAGTCATTCCAGTGGTACTCAAGGATTCTCCAGAGAAACCTTGAACCAAAGACATCCAGAAGTCATCTTTAGTCACTTGTTAGCGTCCCTGTGTCACAACCATACAGTAAGGCCGGAAGCGCCATGACTCTAAAGACTTGGACCTTCGTGCTCCAGCAAAGGTGTTGGTATTGCCAAACACCTCTGTCCAGTGACCTCATGACTCCATATGCTCTTCCTAGATGTCTCTCATTCTCAGAGACTGTCTCCCAGAAACATGAATGTCACTGCCAAAATAAATTAGTTTCTCAACAAGTTCGACACTCTCAACACACACATGTACACTGCTGATAGCCAAGTCCAGGAAGTCAAGTCTTTGACTTGATCCAGGAGAGTCACAAACATCGACACTTTTACTCCTTAGCAAGGTTCTTGTTGCTTTTGACAAGTCTTCAGTTATTTTAACAAGATAAGAGCATTGTTTCAATACAATACTCAAACTGTATGTACAATTAAATGTGCAGTCACCTTAAATGGGTATGAGTGATGAGGCTTTTTCCTTAAAGTTCCTTTTTACTTATGAAAAGGACAATACTTGGCCCTGACAAGCCAGACCCCCTCCCATCCAGTTCAGTGATGTATTACAGGTCATCCATCACCATTGAGTGCTTTAGTCTTGGGAGGAATAAAATACACTCACGTGTCTGACATAAAACCAAAAGAAAACATCCATTTTTGAGTTTTTAACCAAAGGCAACAGTTTAGGTAGACATGATTGGATTACATTGAAATGCCTTATAGACTTTGTGAGCAATGAGAATGAAGTTAAAAAAGCTTCTTTTTTTTTTTAAATTAAAGGTTGCCTTATCAACACCAAAGACATAATAAGATGAAGGAAAACAACTGGATTTATTTATTTATTTATGTTTGGGTCACGCTAAGATATTCACAGTAATGACTTTGTTTGATGAATGACGGTAATCACAAGAGAAGCAAGAAATACACTTAAATGCATTCTTGCCCCAATTTAATTTTCATTTGCCTTCAACTGCAGCACCAGTAGATCAAGATGGAAGTCGAGGCAGAATTGGATAAGCACAGATTGAATGACTTTAGCTCCATGAAGCACAGGTTTTTCCCAAACAGTGTCGCTTTTCTGTATAAGAGGCTCCAAAAGAGCAGTCAATTATGCACCAGTTACGGTAAATAGCAAGAGACTGAAAAATAGTGGCGGAAGAAAGATAAGAATGGATTTGGAGACAAGAAGAGAGTGATGACGGAGGAAAGCAGAGGACTAAGTGATGGTAAGCAGAGTGCAGGCAAGGAGGGGAGATGGAGATGGCACTGATAACCAGCCGTCAATTACCCTGTGGCATGGGGATGGAGACAATCTCATCGGACACTGGCAGAGAAGCTAGATGAACCCTGGAGTGGTCGCCAGGCCATTATAGGACTGTCATATACAGGCAGATATCCATTCATCATACTCACATTCACAGCTACACCTCATTTAGTCATTGAACCTGAGACCCTGTCCATACTAATCAGGGGATTTTCAAAAATGGGTAACTATCTCTCCATTTTAGTCTCGCATCCACACTAATCCATCACTTTTTAAATCCAAAAATGTTGCCCACAAAAACACCTTTCAGAGTGGATAATGTGAAAATGCCGACAGCTTCGCTGTGTGTGGGCAGGGAAGATGAGCCATTTCAAAATGCTGTAGTAACACCACCTGTCAGGTAGTGGCAGTAGCAATACTTTTACTATCAAAAACAAAAGAAGAAGAATGCACATAGGAATAAGAATAACAATAATGGCGGCGGTTTTATGTGAGCACTTTAAGCTTCGTCATCTGCTTTGACAACTTGTTTAGCGTTAATCATTGTGTTATACAGCATCCAAGCAACAGTCTTACAGATAACACAACACCTGGTGAACACAGCTTCTGTCCAATGGATTGCAGCGATTACTGTTAGCAATGAAGAAAAAATGTATCCAATTTTGTGCCAGTGTGGATGCAAGGCATTTTCAAATATCACTGGCAGCTTCAGACTGAGCCATGTTATTGTGGACATGGTTGAAGGTGCTTGTTTACAAAATGTCGGACAAAGCTAGGAGATACAGCACCATTCAGACACGGGAATTATCTACGGACAAAAACATCAAGTGAGGATTGTACCCAAGACCTGAGGTGACAGTGCTGACCACTGGACCAAACCACTGCTGTCTCTTAAACACAGAGAGAAAGAACTATCAAGTCAACCTCTGCTTTGTTTTGTTACTCACGTTTTAGTGCTGAGATCACTTCTTAAGCCGGTATCTCACTGGGCTTGCGACCGATTGCAAGTGAGATGAATGGCCATTCGTATAATTTGGCTCTTGGTCTCAATGTAGTCTTAAATTATTCTCGAAGCAGTTGGAAACACTACCCCATTTGCTAATTAGTTGATCGCCTCGATTTCATTTGCCTGCAGATTTTGAATATGTTCAAAACCCTGATGGCGAATGAACAACTGCTTATTTTCGCTAATTTGTTTCTAACTATTCGCTAACTTGTCTTTTTACTCACCAAGGAGTCTTCAATAGACCGGTACCATGTCGCCCCCCTGGTCTGTTTCAGTCACCCGATTCGCTTCATTTGCTATAAGGTCGGATCATGGTCGGATCGTGGTCGAAATATAGATCATTAGCGAGTAATTGACAAATTGAGGATGACAGACCTACAGCCGCTTAGCGAATATTCATCAAATATTCTTCAACAAGATGCCCAGCGGTCGTCTAATTCGTTGAACGGTCGTCAAAAAGTGGCAAATATGCCTAATTCGTCTTGCAGTCGTCCAACATTCACTCATCACAGTCGCCAAATAGTCATCTCTCAATGAGATACCAGCCTTAGTAGCAACCAGGCAGCTGCCATCTTGCTAGAAAAGAAATACGAATAGCATTCAATGGATATTGTGAGGATGGAAAAGCTGCTGAAGTGGAATATTGAAGCCCAGTGTCTGCAGAAGGTACTAATATAAGAATTTATAAGACTAATATAAGACTTTAGGGGAAAGAGTGCGCCAGACTTGACCCTACATTTGATATATCTTATTTTTAACAAAGACTTTCTATGTGCCACTGCGGCATAAAGTGGTAACTGGTGAAACAGCTATACAAAGTCTCTTCACCTCAACTGGCTGCATTCAAAGCAAAGAAACATTTACTGCAAATAACTTAAGATTTAGTCATCACAACTCTTGACGGATAAAAGCTCAACTGAGACAGAAACAGCAAAATGGACAAAATATATGGATGTGCGCTGTGATGACCGTGGCATCATCGAGACAAGTTGTAGCATATATGTTGGTGACAATTCCAGGCTGTACAGGAGGCTGAGAAAGAGTGCCATTAGGCTCTGAGGATAGATAAAGTGGTATTTGAGCAAGTGACACCCCACCTGTGGCCCAGTAACTCTCCGTTCTGCTTACAGTGCAATCAAAACAGTCACAGAAAGTGACAGCAAGGTTTGAGCAGCTATATATAGGATGATGGCGAGGATGATGATCCTCCTGCCAGAATGTTGGATATCTCCAGTGTCAGGATTCTTGTCGCTGATCCACCTGTCAGCTGGAAACCACACAATCTCAGTGAGATTGCAAAGCCGGTTAAACAGCCAAAGGCAGGAAAAGTGCAAGGTATCTGTGGTATCTGTGCTGAACTTCTTCAGTCACAGGGAGATGCTGTTCTCCTGGTGTTGCATGCAATATTTGCTTTAATTTGGAAGACACGTACAGAACAATTGCAACTGACTCAATGAATGAACTTTTTGTCCCTCTCTGGAAAGAAAGGGTGATTGCCTGGATTGCAACACCTACACCTAAGTGTTACTGGTCAAGCTCTCTCATGGTTGACATCATATTTAGCCAACTGGTTGCAATGTGGCTTGTATAACAACATTACTTTGAAACCCTCTCCAGTAAAATATGGAGTACCACAGGGTTCTGTATTTGGTCCTCTGCTATTCTCTCTTTATATAACACTGCTTGAATGGATACCGCAAAGCTACGGAATCACTCTTCACCGTTATGCTGATGATGCTCAACTCTACATGCCAATTAATGCAAATAATCTGTCTCTAATTAGGATTTTATAGGATTGTCCGTCTTCAGTGAAAAACTGGATGGCCTGTAATTTCTTACTTTTAATTCAGAGAAGACTGGGTTGATGGTCATTGGTCCTATGAGACACAGACACCAGTTTGACCAGTTAACATTATCATTAGATGCATGTGTCATTCATCATAGTAATAAAACAAAAAAATCTCAGGGTGACCTTTGATCCCACACTGTCATTTGACCTACACTTTAGAGACATTACAAAGAATGCTTTGTTTCATTTGGGTAATATTGTGACAATTCTGCCAATTCTGTCTGTGGCGGATGCAGAAACATTTGATTCATGCCTTTGTTTCAATGAAGCCAATGAAGGGAGGTCAAATGTGAGGTCAGATTATAAGGTTTTGTTGTTAACATACAAAAACCTACATGGACTAGCGCCTCCCTATCTGGCAGATCTAATTTGAAATCTTACATACCAGCCCATTCTCTGTATTCTCAGAATGCAAGATTACTGTGTCCCAAAAGTGAATAAGAAGTCAGCAGGTCATAGAGCTTTTTCTTATGATGCATCTTTTCTATGGAATAGTCTGCCCACTGAGCTAAAATGGTCTAGTTCTGTGGAATTATTTAAATCAAGATTAAAGGCTCTTGTGTTCTCTCTACCTTATAATTATACATAGTTGTATTCATTGCCTTTTTCTCTCACTTCTATTAGTTGCACTGCTGGTGGAGAAGGACTCAGTCTCATCACAACCAAATTCTTGGAGGGTGTTAGTGAAGTATAGGACTCTATTCCCGGAGAACACATTAGCATTCTGACCATTAGTTTGCTGTTTAAGATGGTGTTACAGTGAACTTGTCATTCTGGCTGATTGAGTTCTGCTTTGTTCTCTGTCCGAGATTCTGCTTGTAGAGCAACGGCTGTACTGTCTGTCCAACATGGATGAAGACAAGGCACTACCAGGACCAAGAGGTCCCTCTACTGCATTCCAGGCAGAGCAGAGAAACGGCAGGGAGCATTGCTGCCTATCAGGAGTCGGTGCTGGTTGGTGACACGTCTGATGGATCCATCCATCCATCCATCTATCCAAGATTCATCCATGACTGGGACGTGTGGGGTCAAAGTGGGAGCTGTTTTAAATCCGGAGTGTGTCTATGGGTTAACGGACCATTATTTGGTCAAAAAACTGTGACTGAGTGAAACACTGACTCGCCAATCGTAGTCCATTTTACTGGGACTCTGCTCTTCACCGCTTGGTTGTTTTTTGAGCCATCTATCACCAGTTATCACAAAGACGGATGTCTTTGTGATAACTGGATCCAATATGTATATGGTTGCTTAGCGGCAACATTTCTGTCTCTGCATGTTTGACAATTTCTTGTTGTGCTTTTGTATTTATTTATTTTTTTTAGTATGGCTAAAGCAGATGGTCACCCTACTGAGGGTGTTTTTCCTTACCATTGCTCTTGGGGTGGGTCGCATTTAAAACATACTCGTGTGTAGCGCCTTAGGGCGACATAATGTGATTTGGCGCTGTATAACTAAATGGAATTGAATTTGCCCAAACATGATCCAGCATGTAGGTACCTCATAGCTGGACTCTGGCAAATGAATGAGGCCATGAAACCACTCACGTAACACCTGGCTGTAGCAGATAGATGGTTACTTTTGGGAAAATAGGATAGACCGCATGTTGACTGCCAGTCAGGACCCAAAGCAGTTCTTGGAGGTGGTGGACATGGCAAGTCATAGCACCTGCGAATGTTTCCAAACCTCCTGACCTGCAGATATCATTCAATTTCTCCACTTGTATATTTGAATGTAAGAAAGGCAGGCATTAATACTGTATGTGATTCAGCTTTTTTTTACGAGTCCATTACCAAACCTGCTTGTAGCTTCAAATGTCACATCCATAAATTTAGCCACTGGAGCTGTGGCCTTTAACGTAGCAAACAACTGAACTGAACAAATTACTGACACAGTTTAAGATAACCCGCTCTCTGTCTCGAGGTTACTCAAAGCAGTGGGTCCAAAATTAAACAATTTAAAAAATAAGTGGTTACCAAAATACCCATCCAGCTGGGCATGGAATAAATCAGAATGCATTCGCATGTGCACAATAGCTTACAAGAAAGACAGTTGCAAAAACAAACTAATGGGAAATTAATGGGAACCCCTTTTAACACCAGCAACTGGATGGAGGAAATATTAAACGAATGCTCAAATTTTTGCCAGTTATTGTAGAATGTTTGGCTAATTTGGCTACATATGCCAGCAAGCATGTGAACATTGCAGAAAAATATTCTGTCCAATTACACAAGCTGCTTGTTCTGTTGATATCCTATGGCTGGCTATCGTTAGCTTGCCACGCAGAATACGACTTTCCATTCCAAAGCAAAAACAAAAAACAAAAAAACGGTGTTTAATGCTTTCCCAAGAAAGTGTGGCTGCTGCTGTTTCCATTATCCATTTAACAGGCTCTAAAAGGTGGATTTATCTGTGCAAATTAGCTCCTGTATCACACAAGTGTATCATGGATCATAAACTTTAAGTCAATACTAGATGGTGATACTGTGGTTAGAGGGAGAAAATACATAACTGACCCAATCCACGTCTGCGTGCACATTATCCCGCAGGCACAGCTGGGCTGACGGCAGCCGGTCATGCTCCAACTTTATCTCGTTCTTTTTGCATCTATAAGGTTCCCCCAAAGTCCCAGCGTGGCTGTTTGCTCATCAGTCTATTACGTTCAAAAGGCGGCTGAGTAATTGGCTATTTCACACATGTAAAGGTTGAGCTGGCAGAGGGTAAAGGCCAGGCAACCAGCCTGTCAGCGTCCTGCAACGCTGTCATCCATCAATTATTATCAGGCACAAGGAAAGCCTGTGCCGTCCTGGGCTGGCACTTTGTCAAACCTCATCGGAGACTCCCTGCTTATTCCATTAAAATGCACACGTTTTTTACAATGTGAACAAACTGCACTGTGCTGTGTGTACTGTATACAAAACTCCCCAGTACACATTGGCAAATAAAGTAAAGGCTTTTACAGTTGGCTGTTATTCTGCTAACCTATGAAATACTATCATACTTAGACAAACTTAAAGTGCCTGTGAAGTGAAATCCAATCTGTGTTTTGAAATTGTCATACCATAGAAAAACATGTTATTTACCACCTAGCCGAATTTTAATGACTAACAAAATCGCTAAGTATATAAAATTAGGTTTCAAAATCATGTAAAATCGGTTTCTGCTCTCTGTCTTTGGGGGTGTGTCAGCTGAAAAATCCGAAACCACACCCCAATCATGTGGTGAGGGTGTGGGGGCAAGGTTTTTTTTTTTTAAAGCTTTATTGAACAATATGGAACATGCAAACAGTCAGCCAGACGGAATTAACGGTCCATAGTAGACAACAATACACCATTTGAAAGGAAACTAAAGAAATAAAAACAAACACGAGGATTAGTACAACCATTGTGTAACAAGACTCAAAGTTTGAGCGAGATGACCACAGATTATTTTTCTTCTTCTTCTCCTTGTTTAACGGCGGTTGGCAACCAGCATAAAAGAGGCATTACCGCCACCTACTGCTCCGGAGCAGAGATTCAAATCTGCTCCAGCTTTATATAGGTGGATACTAATGCCACTGCAAGTGAACCCATGTACGTAATTGGGTTCGGTTTAAGCCACCGCCCACCAAAAATCTGTGGTGATACACAGAAATCCAGTCAAACTCCAAATAAATAAAAAAACACATGGTTGAACACATTTTAACATGTGATCAGTAAAGCATTTCTAACATGTATAATGTGTTTTGAAGCAAATCTCTGAATTTGCTTTACAGGCACTTTAATTTTCCCTTACTGTATTCCATTTTATCAAACAAGCAACATATGTGCTACTGCATGTACACACCCTGACTGTAGCCTTCAAATATGAAATGTATAACTTGATATGGATGCATATTTCTGAACTGTCCAGCAGGTGTCAGTGTTCACCATGTGGTGTGTTCCTTTTCATGTGGACTCCGGAACAACGTTCGAAAGGTTTTGGAACAGTGTTTCGAGCTTGCCATGAGTAAGTTGCAGTGCCAATGAACGGTTTTGGTACCATCTCCATTGACACACTCTATCCATCATTTAATTATGTTTTTACATTCCTGTTCTGTTGTATATTTCGTCTCATATTTGCAGACATAGTGGGCATCATGCTTCTCTCCACATTTGCTATCTTATTTCACGTGATGATGGGCGCTAATCCGGCAGGTGGCAGACATGTCTATGGGATATGACATAAGCTAACCAAACTTTGTGACATATGTTGAAAGAGATGGAGAGAGAAGGAAGAAGTGTCTGCTGTACCACGCCTCTCGCCCAATGACTGCTGTGATAGGCTTCAGCCCCCCCCCCCCATGATCCTTAACTGGAATAAGCAGGTTTAGAAAGTGGATGGATGTCTGGACTTATGACCTTGTTACTTGAGTTTTAGAATAGAACCGCCATGAAATAATCAGAAACAATGTTTTAAAACTGTCTGATTTAATGCATTTCTAGATGTAATAAATTTCTGTGCAGAAACAGTTCAACAGACCAGCAGCCTCTGCACCCAGCAATTCCTTCACCGCCCCTCATTCCATGTCAGCAATGCCCAATAGAACAAAATCTGACTTCCCAAGAGATGCCCCATCCTCTCTGTGTTGAAGCTGTACTCAGGGCTCTGCATAGCACCCACTTGAGGCATAAAGACTAGAGACAGCACCCATTTCTCCACCTTCTTCATTGTTGCTGTTTGCCAATGAACAGAAGAACAAGCCCCTCATTGACATCTGACTTCTGTGGACTTAGCGGAGAGTGGCGGCGCCAAACATGTAGAAGACTCAGCTAAGTTGCTGCCAATATAATCAGTCATTTTGAAAACTTTCTTTACATTTACAGAGGTACACGTGTGCATGCTTAGCTCCGTAGGGATCCTCTCCATGTTTCCAGACATTTCTAATGCCATTTTTTGCCTATTCAGTGGCAACGCAATGCAGTTTACTTTGAGGTTTTTAGCTTGCCCCATAGGCTTACATTGCATAGCTGTTTAGCCCTTGATGGAGTTCGTGCTCTAAATCAATACTGGACCATAGAGCTGGACAGTATGGCCTAAAATTTCTATCACGGTACAATCTGAAGCACAAACATAATGGTATAGCTCACCTGGGGTACACCCTGGACAGGCCACCAGTCCATCACAGGGCCACACATAAACAGACAAACACATTCACACTCTCACTCACACCTACAGTCAATTTAGAGTCACCAGTTCACCTAACCTGCATGTCTTTGGAAGTTGGAGGAAGCCGGAGCACCCGGAGGAAACCCCCGCAAACACGGGGAGAACATGCAAATTCCACATAGAAAAGAACCAGGTCAGACGTGAACCTGTGACCTTCTAGCTGTGAGGCAACAGTGCTAACCACTAAGGCATCGTGCCGCCCTGGATTAAGATCATCACGTTCTAACAAGAGGTTCATCCTCTTGTTTGAACTGATATTTATTATTTGTGTGTTACAGGTGAAAACATACCATTCTTGGCAGAGGTAATGAGAATATTGGGTCACCATTAGAATAGAGGTTACTGCAAATGACAACCCTATGTGTGACCTGTAACGGTGTCACAAAATAATGCTGTCAAGATCGGAAAGTATTAAAAAAAAAAAAGAATAAAGGAAAACAAGGTAATGAAATGGTACAATATGTGAATTATTTTGCTGTGTCAGCCTTTAAGAATCCGAGGAGGAGCAGGTTGGCTGTTCTCAGACACGGCCTGTCCAGGACTCCAGTAAAGCCACTCATCTACACAACAAAGATACAAAGTTGTTCTTTATCTGGACTCTTCATTCACACTATACAACAGCAACACAAACTGCATCCACTGCAGAAAACTGACTGCATTCCCAACATGAACTGATCCAGTTTTACTTTTAATTGTTAAATAACACAAATTATTGCTCATCTCCTATTTGACTGAAGACATCGTTTTCCTACATGATGGCAGCATTGAGACAGAGTAACTGTCAATTTCTATTCACGAAAGTTAATGAGTCCGCCTCTTTGTTGGCATGGTCCCTCCAGCTCTGGCTGCAGTAAAAACTGGGAGGGTGAAGGTAAAGGATGGCGGGCTGCTGGTCAGCTGCGGAGTTGGCTGAATGGGTCCTTGCTGACGGGTTGGGATTTGTGTCATTTATCACCTACGAGAAGCCCTGAAGGCTCGCTGAACCAATCACACCAGTGCCAGATGTTAAAACCGAAGCACGGCACGCACGTATACACATATGGAAAGGCCTGCACGCACGCACAAACATAAATCACAACACAAACAAACACGCATGCAGCATAAAAAATTTTTTAAAAATCACAGCAAATTAGTCAAACCATAGGTACACACACAGATGCTAGCAAAAGTTGAGTATTTTGTTGCTTTTATTTTTATTTTTTTTACATTCCAGAAAGGATTCATGAGCTAAATTGATTTGAGCTAAACTTTGCTGTCTTCAAGATGCAAGACAGCGCAGCAGGCCTGCTGGAAAAAGCATGTGGGAAGCTTCCATCGTGGAACAAGGCTGAGAAAACAAGGTACAATGACTTCACCATCGCACAAAGGAGGGAAACCCCCCGCTGTCGCAGAAGGACCTGTGCCGACAAAAAGTGAAGGCCACCTCACTGCACCAGCAATTATTTCAACAACTTCACATGTCTTTGTATCCCCTGAGGGGCCCGACATTATGAGCCCACCTGTCAAATACCCACAAGCCTTTTCCCAGCTTGATTGTGTGTACCGAGGGCAGGCAGAAACACTCAATTGGAAAAAACAGGAATTTTTTTTGTAATGCTTTCAACATTGACTAAAATTATTCTCTAGATAAAAGCAGGAGATGATGGCTAACAGCTTTTAAACTCTTTCAATAAGAACAAAGTGCTTTCACTCAAGCTATGCTTATCAACCACATATAATAACTGATTGGAAATTGCTAGGGGTGCAACAGATCACAAAACTCATGGTTCAGACAAAATCACTGTTTTTAGTCACAGATCAGATAATTTTTCAGACCAGGAAACAAGAGAGACAAATATAACTGCTTTCCGAGTGGCATACCACTCGGCAAAAGTTGGGAAAAATTGTTTTTTTTTCTGGAGCTCAGTGGACTTCCAGCCACCTTGGCCCTGCCCACGCTCGGCTCAGTGGGCTCAGGATAGCACTGGGAAGGCACGGTGCACACACTCCATCCTCAACTCCTGATGTTCTGGAGTGATTCTTTCCATGCTTGGACCCCGACCTGCATCGAGCCTGCACTCGGCTGTCTCGAACCGAGCACAACACGGCAGCAGAGACTGTCTGCTTTTTACATACTCCATTCACGAGAACGCACATCTGTTTTGATTTCACTGCAGCTCTGCATCAAGATTTATGCAATTATTACTTTAATAACAAGTCACCGTAACAATAAATCTGTATTTCACACTATTATGTAAACTTTGCAATTAATCCACAGTTCATATGCATCCTGAACTGTGGGGTGCGGTCTGTACCGAAATCTAGATTTGAAAGAGTCAACAGAAAATGACTGTAATGTCAAATGTCGATTATTCCACATCAAGCTTAGGTGTGGTGGCTTTGGATATGAAAGAAACTGACAAACAAGCTCATTTCATGAGACTTCAAAACGTGACATATGTTGAAAGAGACGGAGACAGAAGAAAGAAGTGCCTCCTTCGGCCGCATTCATACAAAAGCCTTTTCGTGGGGTTGTCTTTTCTTGTGACTGTGTTACTCGAGTTTTAGAATGGAACCACTGAGAAATAATCAAAAAAAATCTTTTGACTGTCTGATTTAATAAATTTCTAAATTTAATACATTTCTGTGCAGAAACAGTTCGTCTCGCTCACAGACCTCATTCACTCTGTACCTCGCTTGACCATCTCCGACGCTGTCTTTTTCTTTCATGGCTAAATTCATTTGTTGTGTGAAGGTATGACCATGTTATTTGAGTTTGAGAACATAATCGCTGTGAAACAATCACAAAATTAATGGTTTACTTCTTTAACTTTGTACATTTCTGTTAAGAAACAGTCTGTCTCTCTCACTGATAACTACACCTGCTCCTCACCCACCATCCATCAAGCATCCACGAAGCATGCAGCAAGTGGCTGTGTTCAGCAGGTGGCAGACAGGTCTCTGGGATATTATATAAGCAAAATAAAGTTTGTTTTTCAATTGATCAGGTACATCAAAGTTTACCATATTTTAATGAAATCGTCCCCATTATATGCACTTTAAATTTGGAGATGTACAAAATGATAGCATTTTTTGTTTTTGACTTATGATGTTAACAAACTGGAAGGAATGAACTCATTCATTTATCTATCAAGTCACTCAATACCTTTTATAGGGTACATGCCTCGGCTTTTCCAAAGCCTAGGAGGAAAAGGAGTGTGATAAGCAAGAGCTCTGCATCCTACTGACTTCTTCTTCACCTCAAGAACAGAGGGTAATAATAATAATAACTTTATTTGGATAGTGGACTCAAAATGCTGTAAATGGTTTCACAACATCAACACAACTCAGTAAAACACAGTGTACACATTATGGTGTGCACCTCTATCTGCACAGGGAAGGAGAGCTGCACAGCGCTGCAGATGTCCCAACTGTGTTCGAAGCACTTGAAGCAGAGCTTGAGTGAGAGAGAAATAAATATGTAACTTAGGCCACGTTTTCTTCGGTATTCAAGATTCTACTGTGTGCACACAAGATACCATTATTTCCCACGTTTGAATAGTTTGTGCGCACATGATAAGCGTCTGCACTCTGCCAAGTTGCCAACTGCACCCAGAGACTTGAGACAGATAATAACAAACATGGAAATACATGTACTGAGCACAGAATAGATTTTGTTTGGTCAGTGGCTTCCTCCCACCTCCAAAAACATGCAGGTTAGGTGAATTGGTGACTCTACATTGACCATAGGTGTGAGTGAGAGTGTGAATGTGTTTGTCTGTTTCTATGTGGCCCAGTGATGGACTGGCGGCCTGACCAGGGTGTACCCCGCCTCTTGCCCAATGACCGCTTGGATAGGCTCCAGCACCCCGCCCCCTCCCCGGTAACCCTTGATTGGACTTAACGGGTATAGAAAATGAATGCATGAATGCTCTTATTTGGGGTTTAAACAATGGAAACATGCATCTCCAACTCACGCAAATTCTTTACGGACATCTGTTGGACTTCATCTGGGCACAGATGAGTGCGTGGTTATATTTGCTCCTTTGTTCTTTCTGGCTGCTCCGGCTTTGCTCAGATTGCATCTATGTAACACCACACACTGCACGTTATGATGTAATATGGGAAATGTGGCAATGGCTGCATTGCAGAAGTTTTGAACATGATGCGCTGCGGTCTCATTTCACCAAGATGCACGTTCGGAACGCAGGTGTTCCACAATATGGCATGCGCTTCTGGACATTTCTGCCATAACGCACATTCGTATGGCATCATCGTGTATTGTGTGGCCAGCTTCCTTAAAATTAGAAGCTGCACTACCATTTCATATTTTACATATTAACACCAAAACCTTCAAATCTACTCTCACATGGCCAGGGAGCCAGTGAAGCAAGGCTAATAATGAGGCGATATGTTCAACCCTTGTCAAAAGCATACCAGCTAAAATATAATCACTTTTTTACATAACTGTATATTCTAAATATGGTTCATCCTTTTTTTTATCTTCAGCATAATTCTGCCACAGCTGCATGAGCCTGCAGGGTTTGGTTTTACTGAAGCTGAACAATAGTCGGGTTCTCCTTGTAATTTCTGCCGGTGATGTGAGCTTTGTGAAGGGGAGTAGATGAGGGGGAGGGGACGGTGTTGAGGTAATGGAGCTCTTCACGCTGGTTGTTCCTTGCATGGCTGAGAGGTATGAAGGGCGATCCTCTGGCTGCCTCTACATCACCCTCCGGAGTCCATAAAGAGTAAGAAACCCGCCGGCTGTAGAAATGTTAACGTTGATATATCAGGATTGACTGTGATAGTTGTATCAGGCTGTGCCCTGATCTTGGCAACCCTGATAGTTTATATGATGACAAAACTTAAATTAAAACTGTAAAGTATGTTGGAAGTGAATATATAATGTGGTAATAAAAAAAAAACATTTTGTGCAAAGATCATATTTGAAGATAATTGCAAAATCTTCCAGAAAATAAAGAATCCACAGTAGATGCAGATTTGTGGTTTAAAATATGTTTCAAGTTGAATAATTCATCAGCGAATTCATGGAAAGATGTTAATTCTTCCGTTTATTAAGGTAAGCTGACGTTGCGACACCATAGAAGCGTGAGACATATCCCGTGGCACAGAAAAGAGAGAGCTCAATAAATGTCGACTTGCCATGGTGGTGACAATATAAATTTCAATTACGCCATGTGAAATTGCATTTCCTTGGACCATTAGGGGATTGAGGATCGTTGAAAGATTTCACGCTCCTGCTCAGGTCCTATTGTTCTAAATGGCCTGCTTTAGTCACGGGACCTGCTGCTTCTTGCTGAGCTTCACCGTCAGCTTTACTTGCAGTCTTATGAAATCAATAAGTCACTTTGGACAGATGTGTTTTCTGTGATAACAGCTGTACTCCCACAGTATTAATACAGATGATTGCATGCTGCAGCTTCTGAGCCATTTTCCTCCACCGTGTGACCCTCCGTGGTGTTCAAGTCCTCTTGATGGTCATTTTGTGTCTGTTCCATCGCAGTCTCCAATCAATAACATGAAGAGCTCTATATTATCGCTATAAATAAAATTTGTGAGCTCAATAAAGGTGTTGGCTGTCATACAATATATCAATTGTATTAGCAGTGGTACGCTTAATTTAAAAAAAAAACCGAAACGTGATGTCCACCACAGTGGCGGCTGGTGGTCAAATTTGTTGGGGAGGCGCAGTTGCTCAACTCACAATCAGAACACAACACACAAAATCTAAAAACCAGTTAAACTAGACCATTGTTCGAGTATCAATACAATTAGAGAGATACTTTGGATATTGTTTATCGAAAATGAATTGTTTTGGGGCAGAATAGATTCAGAAAGTAGATTACTTTAATGAAATAGACCACATGTTACACCATAACACCAGTTAAACTAGATCATTGTTAAACCATCAATAGAATCAAGGGAGAGAAATTGGATATTGTTGAACCATCAATAGAATCAAGGGAGAAATAAATAATAAAATAATATTGCGATATTTTTTGGGATTTTGACGATAATTGGTCGATGTCCTTTAAAAATATGCTTTTTAATTGCCTGTTATAACTGCCTGAGTTAAACAGGGATCGATATTAATGATTGTCTGGGACAAGTTACTCTTATTACGTTATCTGAGCC
>OMMV01219805.1:0-11903 GCA_900302635.1 Chatrabus melanurus | reverse complement strand
GCTCACCCAATTTTTGAGACCTGCCGACTCCAGACAGATTTACCATACAGTACCATACTGTTTGTATTTCTTAATGATTGATGTGAATGAAGTCCAAGACATATTCGGTGACATGGAAATGTTCATGTATCCATCCCCTGACGTGTCTAAAGAAAACTGACTGTATAGTGATGATTTATTTGCGTTAAACTAATGGGGGCACATACTTATTCACTCTTTTTTTAACTGTTCGTGTTTGTGTGCGTGACTGTTTTGTCAGCATTTGTCTTCCTCCTCCTGTGTCTGTGTTATCTTACCAAAAGCATTCTTTAACTGTGTGATGTTTTAATGTTGTAACTTCTCTCACAGCTGAATATTTAAATGTTTAAGTGTTTGCTGTTATATTTGAACATTTATCTAAAGATTCTCATCGTAATGAATAGGGTTGAGTCTCTCTCTCTCTGTCTCTCTCTCTCTCTCTCTCATGTGTATGGAAGCTAAACAGTGCCAAACCCAATGTGAACAGGAGAAAAACTTTGGAATGTATGTGTGTGTGTGTGTTGGTGCACGGGAGATAAGAATACAAGTTAGCTGGTTGGAACGCTGTGTGTTTGAAGGACAAACTATATAAATATAGGACATACATACACATATATATATATATATATATATATATAAGGTGCTATTGTTTTGTGACTGTTATGTTGTTTGACGATTGCTTTTGTGTTTTGTCTTGCTGTGTGGTGTGTTGCTGTCCGTTGTTGACGTCTGTGTTGTCTGTCGCTGCTTTAAGACTTTTTGTTTGCTGTGTAAATGTTAAGTTTGCACATTCGGTCTGGGGCCGCTGACAGGGGTTTGGAAATCAGAGGAGTGCACTAAATGCATGTGTGGACTGTGAACAAAATGCCTTATGTGGACAGTTTCAGAAAAGTTTTTTTTTCTGTGAGAGTGGGCTGGCATTGCCGGCTGCTGGCTTCCACTCACAGAAAATTACAAAACAATTGTGAAATGGACATTTATGGCAATATTTATGGTCCTCCATGTGTGCAGTGACTGGGTGAGAGGACTTATTAGCGGAGGTAGGCATTCACATATAATGTTGCATGGCGGATCCAAGTGAACTAATCAGAAGGTTGTGTACTCAATTTTCCTTGGGGTCGCTAGCAGATAAATGTATGTGAAGAAGCAGGTAAACAGAAGGAGGCTGTAAGTCGAACAGAGGATAAGTTGCATAGAAAGAATGAGTTAGAGTGTGTTTTGATTCCACACCAGGTGTCTGATAAGGAGTGAAAGCAAGTCAGGGAGAGAGGACAGAGTAAGTGTATGGGTGGTAACATGGTCTGGCATGATTTGAGAGCAATAAACACTTAAAAAGTGCAATGATGCAACCACCAGCTCTTGCACTTCCAAATTATATTTCAGTTTTAAATTCAAGAAGCCAATGGGGATTGTGGGATTTTTGGTTTACTGCTGTTCTAAGATTATGTTGTGTTCAGCATTTTGTAGATTTTTCCCCATTTAAAATGGTACATAAATAAATTAGTGGTATTATTATTAATTTTAAGTATATTTGGTACTTTATACTCTGCATGACAATGGAAAGAGATGCCATATATTCTTTAATCCTAGGGGGAGAATGTACAGAACAACAACAAAATTTGTACTACAACTAAGCCAAATTGGGCATATAGATTACTAACTAAGTGATTTACCAAACGTACACCACACAAATTGCCAATTGAACAAACAATGGCTGTAATAATTTGAGAAAAATCTGTATCTACAGACAGCTGCGACAGTGAGTCAGTCTACTATCTTGGCCAAGAACTGTTTGGACTTTAAGATTAGGGGTTGTCCTTGGATTTAGATATTCTGCATCAAAATGTCTCACAATAAGACACTTAATGTTTGTGTTGTAGTTAACAAATTTTAACAGGAGAGAGCAGCAGACGGGGTCGCAGGGGTGAGGAAACACCCCCAAGCGTGCAGTCAGCAGCCATGCTGTCATCTCAGCCATTGTGCCCGAGCGCCCACCAACACCCCGGGGAAAATTTCCATCATCTGAGGCCAGGCTGCATCATCTGCTGGGTATCGGGAAAGAGCTGGATTCATGCCAGCCGCTGCAAATGCACTGCCCACACCTGCCACAGGAACACGTTCTAAAAAGGGCCACTGCAGAAAGGTCCCACCTCTCCCAGGAGTCCTGTTTAGCCTGCGTTCCACGACACTCCACTACACACTCCCAACATACTTTTTGCCCAACTTTGCCCCAGCCCCCAGGGGGGTTGTTCCATGCAAAAGCACTAGGAAGAGACCTGACTAGCTGCGCAGGAACACTAGTCAGGTCTCTTGCTAGTGTTCCTGAACTGTCCCAGATACACACTGTGCAGACGCCACATGGAGCGAGAAGACCGGCGAGTAGGCCTCCAACCATCATCTTAACAAAAAAAAGGAAGAATACAAAGCAAAGCTAACCTGTTTGAATGTGTGGTTTTATCTGTTGAATTTGTTGAATTGTTATTGCACATGGAAATGAATTTTAGGAATTTTATTATGAAGAAGCCTGATTTTGTTTTTTTTAGTTTGATGTCATAAAAATGTTTAAATGTTTAAAAGCTCAAGTGGGCACAATTTTTTCCCACATCACTGTATTGTGTTATTAGTGTGACACTAATCATCATATACAAATATCTACTGCTGCAATTAAGGTTGCATTATTTTGTGAAATCATCATATTAACTGGGTAACAGCCTAATGTTACCCAATTTTAAAAAATAAATAAAATAGGAAAACATCATTTGCTGTCAAATAAGGGCACCAAGATAGCCAGCTACCCGGCTAACCAGCCAAGCCACTGTAGCACCATAGAGATGAATAAACGCTTGAGCAGACATCGTCATTCCCTAGAGCAGCCAGTAACGAGTGGCTTCCAGCCGCCATCTTGGGAGAGCAATTGAATGACGTTCCACAATGTAAACGAAGCAACATGCTCGCTGTTTACACCACAAAAGCAGGAGAAATGTTTGGGGAGGGGAATCCTCTCTATGAATTGTGGAATTTTTTAATGTGTTAATTGAACAGAAGGGTAGAGATTGTGAACTGGTAGAATCGGCGCCTCTACCAGTAGATCGGAATAGAGATTCCGATCTGAGTTTTCAGCAGTAGAGATTGCAATTGCTTCCAGTAGAAATTCCAATCATATATATATATATATATATATATATATACAGCATTAAAAATGTTCATACATTCCTACTGGGCCCCCTTCCTGGAATTACTTTTTCCTTTTTCTTTTTTTTGTGTGAACTTCATATGACACTGCCACCCAGTGGACATCTATACCAAGCAGGGTGTATGTGCGTCTTAAACCTGCTTATTACGGTGCATCTGAATATTGCACCGCTTAAACACCACAAATACAGTGAGCAATGAAAGAAAACCACCATTTAGTGGATGGAAGTACACGTCGGTAGGATGAGTCATGTGGATAGAAGATCCCATAAGAAAGAAGACACACATGACACTTGTTCATAATTTAGGTTGGGAGTTTTTTTGGGTGGGGTGAGGGGGTGTAACTTTAAATCCTTGCTGCTCTCCATGCATATCCTTTCAATAATGGATAGGCGAAAGAGCTTTAAAGTTTCTTTTCACATTCCTTAAGATCCCATTTGAATACTCGCTGATGCTCTTTTGAAAAGGTGGGTTAATTGCACACTGACTGTGAACTAACCTGCAAGTTAATAACATCTTTCCTTCGGGGTAGCATCATTATAAGATATAAGGCTCATTAAAATAAAATGATGATTTAATAACTTTCCCTTACAATGGCTCTTATGGGGATGTACTGTTATTTTGTAGTTCTTTGGGGAGTTAAGACATCAAGCAATGCTTCTTTTTCATATCATGTCAAGTACTTGTATGTCTTCACCACATTTAGAATGGAGCATGGGTGACTATGAACTGTGGACTTTCTTGTTGGGAGGCAAGCGTGTTAATCGCTTGCATCACCATGCTAGAGCCCCATTTCTCTAATGAAGGAGGTACAAAATGATTTTTTTTTTTTTGTTTTTTTACTGGAACTTCGGCAACCGCATGTCTGCTTTAGCGAAGCGCCACATGGAAGAAATGAAGGCAACCCTCTACATGAAAGGGTATTTTCCTCTCGACCTTCTTGAATTTGCATTGCAACCTGGCAGGCAGCAATAATATACATTCTTAGTCCATAATCTGGGAAAAGTTGAAAATTTTTAAAGTAACAGTGTGTAGGATTTAGGGGTTTTATTAGCAGAAATGGAAGACAGCATTCATACCCATCTGTTCATTCGTGTATAATTAATTACTTGGAGCAACAAATCAATGTGTTTTCATGAGCTTAGAATGAGCCATTTATATCTATATGGGAGCGGGCCCCCTCATGGAGGCCGCCATGTTGCATGGTCATGTTCATATCGTAGCCCAAAAGGGACACACTTACTCCGCCTTCAGTGTTTTGCAGCGCAGGCAGAGAACTTAAGAAAAAAGGAGGAATCAGTGGTTACTCCCCTACCCACTGTCTACTGCTGACTAGTGCAGACTAACAACCTTTAGAACCTTCATTATTGTGAAATGGAGGATCTTACATTTTGATTATCACAAGAGAAGGTAAGGGAGCATGAATCCCTGTTGCCAAAGAAGTGAAAACATGAAGGGAAGCACAATCGTGACAGGCAACAGCATAATGCATGCTGCAACCTCACCACTAGATGGCGCTAAGGCCTTGTCCACATGGCTACGTTTTTACAGGAAAACGGTTAATTATCTATCTGTTTTGGCCTTTCATCCACACAAGAATGGATTACTGAACAGGCCTTCCGGGCCCAGGGGCCCAAGGGCTCAGTGGGCCCTGGGGCATCACTATGTGATCCATCCTGACATGTTAATGGGTCCCTGAAGCCAAATAACACTAGTTATGTTATGTGATATGCCTTAATCGGGCCCCTCAATCATATAACATATAATTTAGCATATGTCTTAATAGGGCCCCTAAATCATATACCACAGGTTATGATATTAAGTCCTGATATCTGAGTGGGGCCAAATAACACTGGTTATTATGTGATGGCTTTATAGGGCTCCTTAAGCAGTGCTATCCACCCCTGATGTCTGGATGGGGCTTCCAGTCAAATATCAAAGGTTCCATTATGTGATATGTCTTTATAGGGCTCCTCTCAATCAGATAACCTACTTATTGTGCTTTTAGCGCAACCTCTACCGTCCGCTGCCGATTTGTGCATGATTGCAGGGGTGAGTGCCGGGCGCGGTGGGTAAGCCGGTGTGGGGAGGGGGGCCTTTCCCCGTCTGTGCCCAGGGGCTCACTGGCTCATAATCCGTCCATGCATCCACATGAATCCACCGTTTTCTCCACCCAAAAACGGCGCCGTTTGAAAACGCTCTCCAGAGTGGATCGAAATGAAAACGGCAGAGCCATTTCTGTGTGTGGGCAGTGAATTCATGTCTTTTGGGAAACGGTGCAGTAACCCTAACCACAAGTGGGGGGAAGCAGCAGCATGTTCTGTCGCTGTGAACATGTCTGTGAAGCGCAGAAGAAGAGCACACATTTCCACAGGTCAGCAAAGACGGAGTGTTTTTGACATGGTAGTCGACTTTAATAGCATGTTTAGCAATGAACATTGCGCTGTATAATCTGCACGTGTCATATCTGCGGACCACAGAAAGCATAATGCACACCCTGCTTCTGTCGAGCGGTTCCAGGGACCGTGGGCGCCACTATCAGCCTCCTGCCACACGATGGCAACACGTGTCACCCTTTCAGTTTGCTCTGCACTGCAATGTACTCCAAATGCCGAAGAAGAAATGAACACGGCTTCATGTGGACGCAGATGTTTTCAGATACAGACACGTGCCGTATTTGTTTCAAGCCGGCGCTCCCGAAGAAAACGCAGTCGTGTGGACTAGGTTTAAATCCTACACACTGTGGCTTTAACTTTCAAGGGCATGTATTGTCACGGTGTGTGGCTGCTGCTCTCACAGACGGTGCTGGTTGAATTTTCTGCCGTTCCCTCACTGTAAATGTCCAGTTTGGCCACATCCTGCCAACATGTGAATGCAGTGTCGCAAGGACTTTTTTGAGCTTAAATATGTCATGATTGTGGAGAATGAAACTATTTGAATCAGTTATCATGACAATTCACTGAGCTGTAAGAGTGGAATGGAACCAGATGACAAGCTGTCCTAAGCAGACATAGTAGGTCTTTTAAAAAAAATTTTTAACCTCCATTTGAACCCACCAGAGAGATCTCAGAAGAGCCTAGCTGCCTCCTAAAAGCTGTATTATCTCAGGTTTAACTGGGATGGCGGATTTGGTTTTGTGTCAGATCCTGAAGCCGCAGCCTTTTCCATGTGTTCATCATTGTAACTTTCTTCATGAAGCGTTGGACTAGCTGATGTTAGGGCAGCTGTGTCAAACATTAATGCATAAGAGAGTTTGCTCTATAACTGCTGCACTCAGTATGTAACACATTTCCTTCTCTGCATGATTACACATAATGTTGCTTTCATTATTACTTCATTCCTCATATCTCTGCGGCTTTGCTCCATCTCCAGGAGTTAATTTTCCTGCTTTTTCCTTCCACTGGAAGACACTCTTACTCCGGAGCAATCTCGAATGTTCAAATAGCAAATTGTGACACTTTGATTATGTTTTTTAAAGGATGTAGATAATTGATGGGTTAAAAAAAAAAAAAGGAAGTGTCTCGCACCATCCTTTATAAACTCAAAGAGGCTTTTCTGTGCAAAGAGGATTCACATTATGTGTGATGATCAGTGCCTGGGGGCCACATCAAACAGTCTGAAAAACCTTTCCAGAGGAGATAGAGGCAGGCCAATTTCACAAGTGGCTTTTTATTGGTTGATTGCACAGAGGCCAAGTCGTTATCTAAATCCTCAAACTACTTGGGCAAAATACGAAGTACCTTCTGAGCTTTCAGGGTGTGAAAACATACGCTATGTGAAAGCTCAAGCAAAATGTTTACAACCAGGAGTTTTCCAGGATTATAGCTTAACAGTTCGGAAAGAATGAAGCCATTACAACGCCTGACATATTGTCATTGCTGTTGCAGGAAAACCTTATTATGCCAACAGATCTTTCATGTTTTCACTTCAAGTGATGAATTGCACAACCCCATAACATAGGAACAGGTTTATGCCCTGCAGCACATATTAATATTCAAAAGTAGCAGATTCTTTAAAAAAAAAAAAAAAATACATAAATTTTACTTTAAACGTTATACTTTAACGTCAACGCTGCAGTTGTATGAAAGCTTCAGATTTTTAAATCTCAATTATCCAGATCGCTGCTGGGTTTTTTTTTCCCTCTATCAAGCCAGACTTTATGTGCAATGAGCTCTGCAATTGAGTGAGTCAGTAAATAATTTGGACTAATTATACTCAGTCCATATTGGAGCCATGAGACTAATTGGTTGGTAAATAATTTGAAATCAAACATGTATAGTGGCCGTCCACTCTGCCCAACGGGGGGAGAGAGACACTGATGAGTAAACTGACCCATGATTCCTTGATTTAATCTGCTCCAGTTCAAACAATACTCATTTAATTTGTTGAATGATATGTGCAACAATATAGTGTTAAATGCAGCAACACAAGCAAACACATCGGGATTTAAAATTTCCTCCATAAAGCAAATAAATATATAAATAGAGAATTCCGGTGAACTTTGAAATTGTTTGTTCTAATTTTTAAGATAAGAAATGCTTGTGCAATGACCTGTTTAACTGATCTTATTTATTAGATTGTTAAAATAATGAAACTGTTTAAAGCTCATTGAGCAAGTACTGGCTCATAGCAAAGAATTGTATAACGATATTAAAAATATGACTTTGTATTTGAAGGATTTTAGCAGCGCGGATAATTGCAAATATTGCCAAGATATTTCAAATGATGATACAAGCATAACATTTGACACAAATATTCTATATGGGTCACTCTTCAAATCTACCCAATTGGTCATTTGAACATCCAAGATGGCAGCCATATTTTCCAAGATAGCATCCAGACAACTTTAAAATCCTCCAATTATATTGAAACATATACCATATTATTTGTCTGATCATAACAATTCTAAAAAGGTATAGTTTGGACTATGTATGACTAAATGTTATGAAGTTATGGGGCAAAAACAGCAAAAAATGGTGACAAAGGTCAATTTCAGTTTGTACAGGTGTCAAAAGTTAAATGTTGTTCCAATTTTGGTAAAAATTACTAATGCAAATTACTGGTTGAGCTAATGGAGTTTTAAGAATGAATAGTTTGCACCATCTGTCAAATAACTAATTGCAGCACCCAAAAGTTACGGGGAAACATATGTCATAGTATCCAATGGACGTTGACCTTGTTTGACCATTACTTTGGAGACCAAGCATCCAACACAGTCAAAACTATTCAATTTATTGATCCTATTAGCTCAACCAATAATTTCATCAAAGTCGTAGACTTATCCGCGTCACGCTACGGTATCCAGGGATAAGCACCGACGCCAATATATAGGACTTACTTCTTCTTCCAAATAAGCTTAACAGAGTCACTTCCAAAATAAATTGTGCATGGAGAGGTGTTACTGGGACTGGGCAAGGCTAGCTAGCTATCTTGCGCTTGTGCTGCCAGGATAATACATAATGCATGACAATAGTAGCAATTACATAAAGGTAATGTTTCTGCACCATCCAATGTTGTAAGGTTTTTAGAACAGGTTGTACTTTGGTAGGACATATTCCTATATATTCAGATGACACACATTGCTAGCTAACACGATAGCCACTGACCTAAATTAGCATAGATAGTATTGTAGCGAGCACAACCACAATAAAAACCTGGCTTCTGCCTGGCACAGCCGTTATAAACAATGAATTAACAATTACATAAAGGGGATGTTTCTGCACTATCCAATGTTGTAAGATTTTTAGAGCAGGTTATACTTTGGTAGGACATATTCCTATATTCCTTGCTAACGCTCGGTCTGATATCAGCTGTCTGGTCCTTCAAACCGGTTTGATATGCAATCAATCCAAGCATAGCTGCAGCCAGTGCAGGTCTAGTTCCAGAGGTGGCTTAAATCTTTGAATTCCTCATCCAGACCTTCTAAGTTAACATCCATAAAATCGTCCTCCATCAGTTTTTCGAAATATAATATAGAATTTACCAAGGATTCTGACATATTTTGTGAATAATACTGGAGTCAAACTTGCGGAAACACGGGCATCGGCTGCCGTCTGCTTCATCCGCTTGGCAAATATTTATTGCGAATGCGTGCCGGTCTGCAATCGTGTCAAATGGCAATCATTATTGCTGCCGATCGGACGGGGTGAGCCGTCTGATATTCGCGCCAGGAACCAACGAGTGCAGGCAGGCCTCCTCCAGTCATGGTACCACGGAATATCAGACCAGTGTTGAATAATATCTTATAACTGACTGCAAACTATAGCAATGTATTTTTTAATTTTTTTACACTTTGGTAGGGAGAAATTTTTATAAAAATTAGTGACGTGTCATGGCTCGATAATACCCATTGTTCTTTTGGGCATAGTTTAATACTGCCAGATCAACACCATTTCCCTTCTTGTCAACCTGCAATACCTGTAGGAAAGGAACGTCATAATAAGAAAAGTAATTACAGCTAACTTCAGGGGATATAACACTAATGTAGGCAGCAACAACCTTGCTTATGTGTGGGTACCAATGACAGGATGCCGGCGGGCGGGTTTGATCTAGTTTCTGGAATAATTTTTCATGACTAATCGTCAATAATATTATACATTATTGCAAATCAAATCACATATCTGCTTACGGTCTGGATTTCTTTTCCATAATCAGTTTCGTTTACATTATCAAAATCAATAGATCTTCAAAAAATAGGTACATTTCAATGTCAAATTCTGAATTCAGGGGAAATGAATTTGTGGATTCAACACATATTGCAACTAAAATCTCACATCTAAAATGCAGATAAAATGAATATAATGCACTCAATATTTCTCACACTAACAAATAGTGCTCCACATGGTGCTGTCATGGCAACAAGTTACATTTGACATTATCAGTAAAGCATCTAAAGAAAATCATGCTATTTAACCACACGGTTTCATCAGCCGTGTTTTTTTTTTGTTTTTTTTTAGTTTTTTCATATTTACATATTAGTGTAAAAGTGCAGGTTAGTGAGCTGTAACACTTGCAACCTCTCATCTTTCTAAAATAAAATGCTATATTTCAATGCTTTGCATATTTTTTTGTTCTCTTTAATCAGAGGTCATTTTGTAGAGCAGGTAGCTCAGCGGATAAGGAGCTGGTCTGCCACTATGTAGACCTGGGTTCGAATCCTGCTCGTGCTACCTGTCTGTGTCCTTGGACAAGACACTTAATCTACATTGTCTCAGTCCACCCAGCTGTAAAAAATGGGTACTGGCCTTGGCTGGGAAAGTAAATGTGAGGCATCATTGTAAAGCGCTTTGAGCACCTGCTAGACGGAAAAGTGCTAAAGAAATGCAGTCCATTTATTTAACCACTGGTTTGCAGATTGATGTTGGGCCATCTGTTATTTGGTTGGAAAGTGTTTTTCAAAACTGCCATTTCTCTCGTCATCCTGTACAGCTCATTTTAAAAGGGTTGTAAACTTGTATTCCACCCTTTTGGCTCCGCCCCTTTTCCCACACACACAAAGCAAAATGAGGTGTTTGCTCACTGAACCCAGGTAGCATTCAGCTGTGAGAAAAGCGTGCTGTTTCACCTTTTTGTTTGATGTCAGCTTGATCTGGATTAAGCGCTACACGTGTAGTTTCTTTTCTATTTCTCCTCTCAAACCAGGTTTGTATTGGATTTTGCTGACTAAACTGAAGATCAAAATCCTGAGCTTTCAGTGTGTGTAGTAAACCTTTCTTACTGTGAAGCTGAAAATTCAGATGTCTCCCAAATGCACCGTCATGTTTTTTTCCCCCATGTGATAATGCTATAGCTACTTTGTGGCTCACATATAATAGCACTGATTGACTAACGGTATGTTTGTAACTGTGTATTTCAGACTGTAAAGCTGAAATATGGCTTATTCGGAGCTAGTCCGGTCTCTTAGGGGGAGGATTGCGCAAATTTGTGCAAAAGCATGAAAATTGGCACACTTATAGTTTAAGACCTGCTGAATCCAAATCTGCTGGGCGCCAAAGCCTAATTTCAATGGGGTCGCCATATTTGGCAAAACAAAATGGCCGCCTCCGAAAAGTCAATTTCTCCATTTTTAGTGAACAGAAAGTCACATACTGACACAAGAAAAGCCATTCCTACTGTCTTTTACATAAAAAAGTTTAAATCTGGTGTTACAGACAGAGACTGAAACTTGCTAAACCTGTAGCAAGGAGCACCAAGAGATGGACTGAGGAGGCCGTGGAAGAGCTGCGCGCGTGTCTGGAGACTACGGACTGGGAGGGGCTAAGGGCGGCCACGGACAGTTTGGACGAGTATACGGAGACAGTGACCTCATACATCAGCTTTAATGAGGAGCGCATCATTCCATCGCGCACCAGGGTGAGTTACAACAATGACAAGCCCTGGTTCACTCCCAAACTGAGCAAGCTGAGGCGGGAGAAAGAGGTGGCACGGAAGAGCGGAGACAGCAGCAGCTACAGGGAGGCGAAATACAGATTTGGCAGGGAGGTGGCAAAAGCTAAATCTGTATATTCAGACAGACTCCAACAGCAGTTTGCTGCCAACGACTCTTCCTCTGTGTGGAGGGGGCTCAGGGCTCTGACCAACTACAAGCCCAAAGCCCCCCCAGCCCTGAACGACGTGCGTCTGGCTCAGAGGCTGAACACACACTACTGCCGTTTCGATCGCCCATCAGCTCTAAACCTCTCCGGACCCCTCCA
>OMMV01219803.1:0-11763 GCA_900302635.1 Chatrabus melanurus | reverse complement strand
GCTCTTGGTAATACCTGGCCATATCTCCCCCCGGTGGGGGAGTGAAGTATTGTTTTTAGTGGCTCTGTGTGTGTGTTTGTCTGTGTGTGATTTCGCACTTGGTAATAACTGGCCATATCTCGGAAATGAACGCAGATAGAGGCTTGGTTACAATAGGCCACCTATAGGAAATCATACATGAACGTGGTCAACGGCCATCAGTCGTCAATAGTATAGCAGCCCAGTTAGCAAATCCGCAGTCAACGGCCACTGGAAAGTCACAGCAGACACAGTCAATGTCCATCAGGCGTCAATCTGGAGTACTTTATTTTCTTCATATTACAATATTTAAAAAAAATCAAATATATATATATCGAATGTTGAACAATTGGTGAGAAAATTATCATAGAATAGCTCATCAATAGCCCAAATTACTAGTTGCGTGAATGGGGTGAAGTCTGCCATCTCTGATTGCCTTGTTTGTTTTTTTAACTGGCTCCTTTAGCTGATACAACTGTCCACTCGACAGCACCTGCTTGAACTCGCACCTCATGTTGAACGTTTTATAATGTATAAACTTAAAAATATAAATGAAGAGCTCTTTTCCAAAACGCGATAAACACCAACTTTTAAAAAAACGAGCTTGTGATGCCATTCTATGATTTATTGATCCTATTCACTGCCCCATGAATGTTTTATGCCAAACCGTGACATATAGGTGTTTAAATTGTACTGCAAATTGCTGTTTCTTTCCAAACCGCGACAAGCGCCACGCCTGTTTTTTGGCTGAATGCGATATCTCCTCTCCACCAATCAGCTCCATGCGTAAGTCACACATGTTAAATTCTTTTCTTTCAAAAATAACTTTCTTTAACTGTCACAGAAATAGCTAAAATGTGGGTGTTTGTGTGTAAACTAGCGGATGTTTTGTGCTGAAACTCCGCTTTAACAAGCATTAATTAAAGCCACATGGACCTCTGAAAGGTGTAAAAATGTTTGATTCCTGATGTTTATCATCCAGGTTTTAACGTTCAAAGAACAGTTTGAATGAAGTGATCGAAATTAAATGGTCTTGGATCCAGTAAGATAATTACTAAAGGGGTCATATTGTGCCAAATTACTTTTTATCTACCTTTTACAATTTTATGTGTTTGTTATTTAATGTTCAACATCTCCAAAGTCCAACAATTCTATGAGGGTTTTCACATATTCTCCTGATTTAAGCATCATTTATGACTAAATCCCCCCCATGCTCTAATTTTACCTCCCTCGGAGCGGCGAGGCCAATTGTTGCTGCTCCCATTGTGCCGGCCAGACTCAGCTCTGGCAAGACCGGGAATCGAACCCCCCCGGTCCTCGGGGGCAGCTGCGCCAAGCTAAAAGCTTGATGCTTAGACTGCTACGCCACCGCAGCGCTACAAAAGACATTTTTGATTTGCATTCAATTGTAGCCATGATTGTGCTGCTTCCATTAGAGGTAATGGGCATGTAGGTTGAGTGAAAAATGAATCCACCGTCAGTAAAAATGTGAGATTGCAAATTTTTTTTAAAAAAGCCCAGAAACTGCCTGTGGGTTCACAGGGTAAATTTTCTATATGATACTGTACATTTAATTGCAATGGAATTGTATATGTGTAATTCACACAACATGAACATTTACTTTTGGCCTGTGGTCTGATATTCAGATTAATTTATGGGCCTTCTAAGGCACGAATTTGGGCACTTCTGAATATATGTGTGATTTTGTAGCTTGAAAATGAGCTTGTTTTGTCAGTTTCTTTAATTTCCAAATACGAGGTCTGGTGGCCACCAAGGACACCGCTGCTTATTTTCAGGTCGATAGTTAAATATTTACATAATCCTTTTGAAATGATAATGAAAAACAACATTGAAAGCGTATACAAGGCCAGCAGATGTTAGTCCTGAAAAGATTCCGAGCACAAAAAAAATTTACGCCAAAGTGCACGTTAAAATTGTTTACTTGTGTGTCTGTGCACACATACACACAGTCAGATAAAGTTTTTTTTTTTTTTATGATTTATTTTTTCATTTGCTCTTTCAAAGGTGGTTCTACAGACGCGGTGCATTCGGGTCTGGCACGGCAGGTTTCCAGTCTGCTGACCAATCATCTAGCCAGAGCTACAGAGTGCTGTGGGAATCAGGCAGCTGGCAACGACGCCTTACAGGATGTGCTCAGTCTGCTCAATGACCTTTCCCGGTAAGGTTTTTATCAGTCAGGTCAGGTCTAGTGTTGCATTCCATTAACCTTGGAACTCGTTAAGTCCTAACTGGGAATGATGTCACACCCGAGGTAAATGCGTTCCATTTGCCACACAGTTGGAAAATAAGCTGGACACCTCCAAGATTTTAGATTACAGATTGCTACAAAAAATATGTGGCCCACCAAAGAGACCTTATGGAAGAGAACAGATGTTACATTAGAAGTTACATTAGTGTTTCAATTCACTGCTTGGTTTGTAGCGTCGTGTAGACAGTCATTGTTTTTAGTAGCATCTACCGGGTTAGCCAGTATTAGCAGCACCAGTTGATAAACAACACGTTACGACTTCGGTGGGGGGGGGGGGCGTTCCATTTGTCACTTCCTGCTCGTAACTGGGGAATACAACTGGGAAAATGACTTACGTGTACAAATGGAACACACTACAGGACCATATGCTGGTTCTGTGCATTGTCACATCCACCACAATACGGAACTGCCTTGGGTCCTGGATGGTAACCACCCAGGCAGACAACCGGCCCATCTCCACCTCGCGAAAGTAATCATCAATCTGCTACAGCCAGGTGAAGCGTGGCCGTCCCCTTGGCCTTCCCCAGCCACTGGGGTCCTCAAGACACGTACGTGCTGGATCATGCCCAGAAAAATGCACCACATGGCCAAAATGTCATAGCTGATGTTCCCTCACAGTGCAAGTGATACTCCTCATCTGAGTCTCCTGAAGTAAATGCTTGTTAGACACAGTCATTCCAGCGGTACCCAAGGATCCTCTGAAGACACGGTACCAAAGACATCCAGTCTTCATCTTAGCTCACTGGTTAGCATCCAAGTCTCACAACCATACAGTAAGACAGGAAACACCAGGACTCCAAAGACTTGGACTTTCACTCTCCTGCAAAGATGCCAGTATCGCAAAACACCTCTGTTCAGCGACCTCATGATTCCGTAGCCTCTTCCCAGGGATCTCTGTCTCAAAGACTGAATACCCAGAGACATGAACGAGATAAGACACTGCAGAGATAAGTGAATCTCTTTACGTAAGTTATATTTTAACTTGTAGTTTTTAAGGTGTTCTTTTTCAAATAGGATTTATTCTAATGATGTGATATATAGGATTTAGAGGGATGATGTAAGTTTTTTTTCCTTTAAATTTTTGCCATGTTTGCTCTGTATTTTATGTATGTACTTCCTGGACATGGTGTTATTCTGCAGCCAGGGGCTGTAAGTAGTCCTCCAGCTGACAGAAAACCCCTTTTTGGTGGTTGATAATGGAGTGCACTGTCTGAGGTTTGTAGAACTGGAGCCAGATCTCTGTGGGTGAATAAATCTAATTTTAGTCTGGTTGCTCCAGGCGGTCTGGGTCCTTGTGATGGTGTCAGATATCACCTCTGTCAGTGAGCATGAGGCTCGGACTTTAGAATTCTCTGGGTGTTTTGTCTGTTGTCTCTGTCTATGCTCTGATTGCAGTGAGTGATATCTTGGCACGGGAGACATTTTTTTGATTAATCAGTGTTATGTTTAAAATAAAAAAAGTGCCAGTGTATTTTATTCAAAATTATGCATGAATGTCATTTCTTTGCTTTGTTTTCTAGGAGCCACATAGGTAAAGCAATCCTGAGCCAGCCAGCCTGCGTTTCTAAACTCTTGTCTCTGCTGCTGGACCAGAGACCCTCCCCAAAGCTTGTACTTATCATCCTGCAGCTGTGCCGAGCTGCCCTGCCTCTCATGAGTGTGGAGGACTGTGGTAACGTGGCCCTGCCATCGTGGAGCTACTCTATAAACACACTAGATGCTGATCAGCAGGACGCCACTGACCCTGCCTCACGTATTGCTGCATTGCTGCTAGCCAAGCTGGCAGACTATGTTGTCCCAGGTGGGTCTCTTACCAAATCTTGATTAAATAATTACATGTAAGCATATTACATGTAATTTTTAGGCCCATGGCGCGAAAGCACCGGAGGCCTATAGTCATCATGGCGTGTCGGTCGGTCCGTCGGTCGGTCTGTCCGTGGTTCACAATTTCTTTGAAGTTTATCTACTCCTATAATTTTCATCGGATCTTTATCAAACTTGGTAGGAATATTCCATCGGCCAGTGGCCATGAAATTACAGAGCCTTGTTGTGATAGCTTGCTTAATTAGTTAATTAATTAAGCTAATTCATTAAATTTGACTGGATTTTCAAAACCTCTCCTCTCCATCAGTTTTCAAGCTTCTGTCACAAAACTTGGCATACATGTTCTCAGGGCCCATGTCTATAAAATTACTGAGCGGATTTTAGATAAATTGAATAATAGTCATTTTCTAATAAATTAAATATTACCATATCTCGTTAAGGTTATTAATTGCCAGATCTAGCAAGTTTATATCCTGAATTGTTTATTATTACATTCCTCTTGGACAGAAATGTATTCTTAAAATTTCAACTGAAAAATTAACTTATTAATTTAATTAGTTAAGCTCATTACTGAGTAGGGTTTATCTCCGAACTTGTTTATTACTGAATTCTCCTATGTCAGATAAGTTGTTTGGCATATCATGCATAAATATTGCTTGATGCCAACTTATTTCATAAATTAAGTCTATTTGGGTTCAAAAAATAACATGGCATCAAATGAGGAAATCCCTGTTCAGACCTATTGAACAAAATAGTGTGCATGGATTTCCGTCAAACGTCTTGGTAATGTTTTAGGGGTAATAAACTTCTACTGAGTATTTTTTTCAGGGTCAGGTCAAAGGTCAAGGTCATCAGAAATATACCCTGAAAAGCACATTTTTCATAATATCTTGCCAGTCAAGGATGCTACAAAGAAGATTAGAATATCAGAAGTATCAGCACACTATTTGACATCCTCCACAATGTTTTTATGAAATTAGGTCAAAGGTCAGTTTGTACCCAAAGAAACACGATTTCAGTCATTTCTCAATTATAAATGGTGATAGATGATTCAAAGCTCAAAATGATCAGCAAATAATTTGCCATCATCTTAAGTGCATTAATATCATTTAAATCTCTAGTAATTGTAATACAGTTGGTAACATTTGGCACTTGACGATGGTGATAATGGGTCTACCTGCCTGCCAAAACCAACAAGTTCAGCTCTCCCTTAAATTTTTTTTGCACACATTCCTGTTTTATCCCCATACCTATCTCTGAGGTCCTGCTATAAATCGTTCAAAAAAGGTTTCAAGTGTTCAGATGGTTCCAATGCTTTTATCCCGTGGGCCGTCAGGGCCTCAGGCCTTTTTATTTATTTTTATTTATTTTTTTGCAATCACATGCTTCTAAGTTTAAAACATAATGCCTTAAAGCCACCCTGTTATTTTTGCTAGGCTGCCAGACACTGCTTTCCCCGAGCTCTTCTGAGCCAGACACTAGTCTTTCCCGTGCCAGTTCCAAAGGAGCTTTGAAATCTGAGGAAATTGGGGAGGAGGGAGAAGCAGTTGATGGCAAGCTATCAATCTTTATTCATAAGAGAGAGGACCAATCATCTCATGAAGTTCTTCAACCACTTCTCAGGTAAGAGTCCTCATCAGGTTTAAATTTTTCATTAGCAAGCTTTTTATGTTGATGGCGAGTGTTGTTCCACCCTCTTCAAATTGCAGCAGCTCAGAGGGGCGCCCTTTTCGGCTTGGCACTGGAGCGAATATGGAGAAGGTGGTAAAGATGGACAGAGATATGACTAAGGTTGGAGTTGTGACTAAAAATCAAAAGTAGCCCATTGTTTAAAGTGCCTGTAAAGTGAAATCCATATCTTTGTTTTGAAATTGTCAAACCACAAAAAAACAACCACCGAGCCGAATTTTAATGATTTAAAATATCGCTAAGTAGATAAAAATAGGTTTCAAAATCATGTATAAATGAGCAGTATTCCTCCTCGCTCTCTGCTTTCTGATGGTGGGGGTGTCTCAGCTGAAGGCGCTGAAGGCACTGAAACCACGCTCCATCGCATGGGGAGGGGCAGGGTGTGGGGACAAGTTTTTTTTTATTTATTTTTTTAGGCTTCATTGAACAAAACGGAGCATACAAACACTCAGCGAGAAGAATCAAATGTTCCATAGTAGACTACAGTACACCATTTGAAAGGAAACAAAAGAAATGAAACAAACGGGGTTTAGTCCAATCGTTGTTGAACAAGACTCAAAGTTTGAGCGGGATGACCAGAGATTCTGCTGTGCTGCTGCTTCTTCTTGTTTAATGGCAGTTGGCAACCAACATAAAAGGTGCATTACCGCCACCTACTGCTGCGGAGCAGAGATTCAAATCGGCTATACCTTTATATAAGCATATGCAAATAGAACCTCATTGCATACTGCAGTTTGGTTGAAGCCACCACCCAAAAAAAATCTTTGGTGAAACACAGAAATCCAGTCAAACTCCAAATAAAAAAAATACACATGCTTCAAGACTTTAACATATGATCAGCAAAGCATTTCTAACATGTATACTGTGTTTTGAAGCAAATCTCTGAATTTGCTTTCCAGGCACTTTAAAAGCTGATATTGATTCACTGTGTGGGGGGGGAGGAAACCTCTTAGAATTATTGAGAATTTCTGCTTTCTTTTCTCTAAACCTGGCAGAGTGGGAGCTGTGAGGTCATCACAGAGGAGGCCTCAGCGGCTCTGAGGAAAGCCAACAAGTGGGCGCAGTCTGGCCTGATTGTGAGTATTGGTCCACCTGTGGAGACTCTGGCCCAGGAGACTGCAGGAGGCATCACCACTGGTGACAAGAAGAAAACGGCTCAGACTGCCGTTTGTAGGGACAGGAATGCTGAGCTGGCCAGGTGAGAAAAATTACATTCATTCATTTTCTGAACCCTCTTACTCCAACGAAGGGTCACGGTGGGTGCTGGAGCTTATCCCAGCGGTCAGTGGGCGAGAGGCGGGGTACACCCTGGACAGGCCACCAATCCATCGCAGGGCCACATAGACAGACAAACTCATTCATACTCTCACTCACACCTATGGCCAATTTAGAGTCACCAATTCACCTAACCTGCATGTCTTCTGGAAGTGGGAGGAAGCCGGAGCACCCGGAGGAAACCCACGCTAACACGGGGAGAACATGCAAACTCCACACAGAAAGGACCAGGTCGGAAGCGAACCTGGGACCTTCTCACTGTGTGGCAACAGTGCTAACCACAAAGCCATCATGCCGCCCTAGTAAATAACAGCAAGTCTTAAATGAATAGGTTTTGTATACTGTTACTTTCCTGTAAATACTGTATCATCTCATCATCCTCGCACCGTTTTAGTGCAACTCCTCCTGAAATGTTTGGATTTCAATCAAACTTCACAGACTGGTAGCATGCCATATGAAGATGTGCATGAAGGAAAATGATTCCGATCCGACATCTTAAAGGGAAGCTGATTGGAATTTTGTTTTTAATTGGTGCATTATATAATATTAACTTCTTAAAAATAACTCCTCCTAAACCACCTTATAGATTTCAATGAAACTTCATACAATGGAAGCACACCGTGTGAAGATGTGCACGAAGGAAAATATATCTGGTCTTCAACGGGAGATAATTGGACTTATTTTTTAAATGCATCATATTTGTCAGTTACATTTACAGAGATTGACCAGTTTGTTAATTCAGGTGTTTTATCACAGTAGAAGATTTACTACCACCAACCTATAATACAGACATGTAACTGGTGTGGCAGAGCAAGGTGCTTGTGAGCTTGAGCGGAGCTCTCTTGTTTTGTCTATCGCTCTCTTGGCATTTCGTTACACCGCCAAGTAGTCTTCACCTTCTAATAACTCCTACGTATTTGGAAGTGTCATAGATCATACAAATTTTTTTTTTTTTTTTAAATTGTGTATTTTACTCCACTTTGACATCTGACACAGAATATCTTTTCAGACTTGATTGTAGTTGTCATCGACTTTGTAACCTTCTTCAAACAGGTCAGATCCCATCAGGCCATTCATTAGTGGCCATGTTGCCAACAGTATGGCTGCTGAAGTTATTGCTCTGCTGCATAGCCTGCTCACTGCCCCTGAATCCAATACTGCTCAGATCTGGACTAGCACTGCTGAAAAAGTAAGACAGTTTATTCTAACTTGGTTATCCATAATGTGCTATGAATATGTTGCTTATTGTAGGGTTGTTGACCATTTATTTACATACATATATATGAAATTCCTTCTTTCAAGTCTAAAGCTTTTTCTTCTGTGGTTTGCTGTAGGTGCTCTCCCGGGCACTAATGTTTATCCCACAGCTGGGAAAGTATGCGGAGAGCATCTTGGAGAATGGGAGCAGCAGCGGTAGGAAACTGGCTAAACTGCAGGCCATTGGAAGGCAGGCTGTTGCTGCGCTTTGTGCCCTTGGAGGCTTCAAAGAAACTATTAAGATTGGCTCTGAGGTCCAGGTTAGTTGAGGGGAAAATGCAAATGCTGTAAATTGCATCTCGGGTGAAAGCACACTATTTTGCACTGAAGGCAGTAAAATTTGATATCTTTGGATTGTGTTGTTTGCAGGTTATAGGTAAAGGAGTGCTGGGCAGTGTGGGCATAGTTATGTCCATCAATGAACAGGAGGGCATTGCTACAGTCAAGTTCCCTTCTTGTGAGTACAGAAGAGCTTGCAAAGCTTCAGACATTCTGACAGTACCTATATCACGCCTCTGCACACCCAGATCTGAGGTAAGATGCTCCCCATAAAACTTCAAGACCTGCTCTGATGGAAGATAACAGCCGATTCTCACTTGTTTCTCTTTTACTTTTGGCCCACAGGCTCTTCCCCTGTATAAGCTGTCAATCACAGAAAAGGTAGTGCAGGCAGTGCAGTCCATGCTTCTGCCACAGGAGGGCAGCCTCTCCATTCACACATCTCTACCAGCTACTGGAGATGGTTCAAGCCCAGTAATGGCCGCGGTGCGCTTGCTGGCTGAAATCAGAACCAGGTCAGTAGAAACTGATATAAGTGATTGTCCACTTTGGGCATCTGCTTGCAAACATCACTACTGAAAATCAGGTTTTCATCCAATTTTGTTTATTAAATTACACCTATACAGGTGTAATTTTTTTCTTCTTTCCTATTCAAACAGCTTTTTACATTCTTTTTGATTGTAGCTTTCTTTGGGGCTGTGCAAATACATTATTATTAGCTCCTGCCACAGTGCCCCATGGGAGCTATAGGACATTATGATCATGACTTCCTGAAAGAGAAAGTCTCGTCCCTCATCCGTCGGGAGCGGACCAGGGCTTAAAAAAGTGGTTTCAACCATTGATCACGAAAGATAAACGATCCAAACATGACATAAATAAACCCAAGAATTTAAATCAGAGGGACATGATAGCATAGCGGTCCTCTTGTTCGCTCGTATGTGTGATCATCTACGACACTGCATGCAGTAGGGGAGACCGGGGTCAGTTGTCACACGCTTATTACAGCCACACCAATTTGAGTTTTTCTTTTAGTTGTGCTGTTGTCCTTGTTTGTAGTCTGAGTCTGCAGGTCAGCCAGGTCAGGTGAGAAACTTAACAAAATTAACAAAATTTAGTATGAGAGAAGGTAATATTTGCTCTTGTGATGAATGTTTTTGTACTGTTTTTACTTAAATAAGAGCTGTTTTCCTTAAACATTGTGTCCATTAATGTCATTAGTAAGCAACAATTAATGCCTACTAGTACTAAGATTTACTCATTTTTTTAAGAATATCGTCTAATTATTATCGTCAAAATCGTAAAAAAAAAAAAAAAATTTTTTTTTTTTTTTTTTGGCCCGTATCGCCCACCCCGAGTATCCTGTTAATGTAACTCCTACAAGGCTGCAAGAGATGCAAAAATGATATGGGTACTAAAGGACAGGGGAAGGTCTGTTAGCTTTGCCTCTGACCTTTTGTTTTGACTTTAAATTCAGTACATCAGAATAGTTGCTCATATCTTGAAAAAGACTTGCAATATCAGCACCAAGCCAAAAATAAAATAATCGCCTATGGGGATGGAACATTTTTGGAGTGTTTTCATAATAATGACAGCCATCTTTGTGGCCATTTTGGATTTATGTTTCCCTGCACTCAAATTAGTAGTGGGATCATTGGGGTCCCTCTGGGCCTGTATGGAATATGGTTGTCAAAAAAAAAATCAATACTCAGATACTAATCGATACTAAAAATTACTATCAGATTAGATGCTCATTTAGAACTGAATCAATACCAACAGTGCTGTCTTCGCCACATCCAGTTCACACACAACTTCACGTTGCAGACAGGCAGGCACACAGCCCCTCCCCACACTCGTTTAACTGCCGAATTCCAAGCACAAAAAAAAAAAAGAAGCTCCAACTGCTCTCCTTTTGGTTCGAAGCGGATGAAGAACCAATGCTTCATAGCACCTTGCTAGGATAGAGTCAGAGACAGTCAGCCGCAATGCAACATTACTCTTGGTAATAAAAATGAAAGCTGGCCAAAGGAAAAAAGTCACGGAGCGGTGTTAGATGTAATGCGATCGCACTGTATTTAAGTTTTGTTTGGTATCGAAGCCGTGAGTTCAAGGTCTGCTAACAGCTTCATACTAATGCTGCATTCAAGACAACTCGGAAATCCCAAGTTGGAATATACCGAAAACTGTGTCCACTTGATGAATTCGGAAAAACAATCTGGATGCACGCAGTAACATATTCAAACTTTGTCTTTACAAGGAACACATAAATAAGTTAAGTTGTTGTGGGGATTTTTTTGCACGACCTCAGACAACCTAAAAATACTGTCTTTTTTTTTTTTTTTTTTGCTTTTGTGTACTACCTATAAAAATATACAAGAAAATGTCATATACAGTTGCGGTCAGAAGTTGACATACACTCACAATGATTGTATACAGCATACATCATTAATGACTAAAAAAATAAAAAATAAAATAAAAAATTGGGTGCACAAGTTTGAATTTATTTTGGATAGTCTCTAATCCACACAGGGTCAAAATTATACATACAGGCTCAAATATATACATACACCCCCACTAATATTTGGTTAAATGTCCCTTAGCTGGCTGCACCTCGACCAGACACTTTTGGTAGGCATCAACAAGCTTCTGGCATAATTCTGGCTGGATATTTGACCACTCTTCTTGGCAGAATTGGTAGAGTTCATTTAAATTGGTTGGTTTCCTGGCACAGACCCAGCTTTTAAGCATAGTCCACAAATTTTCAAGAGAGTTTAGGTGGGGACCTTGGGAAGGCCATTCCAGAAGGCTGCTTTATCCAACCCACACCAGTTTTGATGTGTGTTTGGGATTAATCTCATGTTGGAACACCCAATTATGGCCAAGTTTCAACCGTCTAGCTGTTGATTTGAGGTGACGTTGAAGAATTTGGAGGTTTCTTCATTATTCCATCCACTTTGTGCAATGCACCACTACCACTGGCAACAAAACAGTCCCAGAGCATGATGCTACCACCACCATGCTTGACAGTTGGTACAGTGTTCTTAGGTTTAAAAGCCTCACCTTTACTCCTCCAAACATGCCTCTTGTCATTGTGGCCAAATAGCTCAATCTTTGTCTCGTCTGCCGATAAAACTTTTCTCCAGAAGGCATTTGTG
>OMMV01219801.1:0-13149 GCA_900302635.1 Chatrabus melanurus | reverse complement strand
TTCATTTGCTGAACCCTCTTATTCCAGTTAAGGGTTGGGGGGGGGGGGGGGGGGGACTATCCCAGCAGTCACTGGGCGAGAGGCGGGGTACACCCTGGACAGGCCACCAGTCCATCGCAGGGCCACATATAGACAGACAAACACATTCACACCTACGGTCAATTTCAAGTCACCAATTCACCTAACCTGCATGCCTTTGGAAGTGGGACGAAGCCGGAGCACCCGGAGGGAAGCCACGAGAGGAGAACGAGCAAACTCCACACAGAAAGGACCGGGTCGGAAGCGAACCTGGGACCTTCTTGCTGTGAGGCTACAGTGCGAACCACTGAAGGCATGATCTCACCTAGACGTTTGGGCCAACGTAGACGAATGTATTTGCAAATGTCGGTGTCCGCTGTCCTCCGCCGGCCTACGCCGGTCTACACTGATGAACGTCGACCGCATCCAAAAAAAATTTCAACGTGTTTAAAATTTCTCGCCGTTTGCCGACCTCTGGCTACTTTGGAGACCGTTAGACAAAGTTAATCTCCGCTACGACCAAGTTCCCTACGCTAGCCTCCGCTAGCCTAAGTTACGCGATCGTCCGCGCTGGCTAACGTTTGGGTGCTGCTTCGCCCTGCATGCTCAGAATCACTGGACAGTGGTGTGTCAACCCCCCTATCCCGCACGCTGCCACGTCGGCAAAAGTCCCGCTTGTTCTGATGGCGCGCTGGCTAACGCCCGCCTCCGCTGGCCTCCGCTAGCACCACATTGTAGAAGCCAAGCTGCGTTAGAGGTTCGCTACCAAACTCCGATAACATGAATTTTTCTCGACTTTGCCCTGTGCTCACCAAACGATGTGGTAAACACAGTGAGATTGCTCCTAAAGCCACTGTGCTGCTCTCTAAACCTGCTTATTCCAGTTAAGGGTCACGGGGGAGGGGCTGGAGGCTATCCCAGCGGCCATTGGGTGAGAGGCGGGGTTGGATGTATATTAACAAATGAAATGAAGTTGACCACACAAAACATGAAATATCTTTGGTTCATACTGTCTGCAATGAAACAGAAGTCAAAGTAAATGTAAGAATCACTGCGGCTTGTTTTGTTGTTTGCATTTTCCACACCGTCCCAACTTTTTCTGATTTGGGTTGTATATTTACAAGGTAGACATTATATATCAGTTCTTTCATTGTATATTTTGTTGTTGCTGTTTGGTCTGTTTTGGGTATTGCCATTTCTGCTTGTTGCCATTTTGACGAGAACGCCGCTGGGAGTCTGCAACAAGCATTTCATAACAGGTTTGTTCAGATTGTTCGTGACTTTTAAGTGTTCGCTTATATTTTTAGTCACTCACACAAAAAGACAGGAAGTGGAAATTGGCTTTAAATCGTTCACTTGTGTCATGTTGGAATGGGCTCGGCTTCGCTCACTCGCTGCGAACACATTTAAAGCTACGATATGTAAACAAACCACTGACACAATGATATAAATCGAGTTACCAGGAGGTTAGCAGTACTATATGTCATATTCAACTCTTGTCCGTGTTCTGTAGTTTGTCTTACAAACATCTGCTGGAGGGTTGTCCAGATGTGACTGCAGTCCAGCAGCCTCGAATTAAGATAAATATGTCCATTTTACATTTTCTCCAGGCCATGAAAGTTATTCTACATTCACACGTCGGTAAACCGGATGTTTCTTTGTTTTCAATGAGGGGATAACATAAAATTCTGCCACTGCTGGTTGTGGGCGTGGCCCCCGCGCACTGCGTACTGTTGTCAAAAGTCAAAAATTTTCAATTACATTCAACAATACAACGTAAATACATTAAAAACAAACATCTGAACATGACAATATAATTCTCATAATCAATGTTGCTGACTTTTAATTTTTTTGCAGTGCACAGCCCACGGTTCGGTACGTGTAAAATATTGCAGTTTTTCGGTTTCGTGGTTTGTTGTTGCACTCTGCTGTAAACCTGCTGTCATGACTGGTATGAGGGGGTTTTCGACCATCGACATGTGAATGCAGCATAACTGCGGCTCATCCTGGAGTTGCTTTTTGTCAACGTTTCTTCAATTGTCAAAATGTACTTGCACGTGCCGTGCCAGACTTCATTCACCATTTGAGCTGTTTGTTCAGGAAAATGGTTGGCAGTAACGTGACATCCAGGCATATTAATCATTGTCCTCCCAAGTCCTCTTTACTTGCACTCACGGTGCCATTCCTTATTGAACGGCGCCTCTTGCTACCAGATCCTACTTAGTCTGCACGTTTGGCGAGGCTCTGTTTATCCCAGCTCTTAATTACTTTTACCGATAAGCGATTGAAACCCTACCCTGGAGTGGGGAGGTGGACCACAGATCGTTTACATATGTCAGGGTAGGGCGATTGATGGGGAGAACCGTGCACATTCCAGGCATCCCCTCCCCTCAGAGACCACGGGAAAAACAGGTTTTTCTCCGCAACCATCACAGTTGCACCGATGCTGACATCCAAGTCCCATTTACTTGTACTGGGTGCTGCTAGGGAGTTGAGAGTGGGCGTTGTTACAGAGGCAAGTAAAGAGGACCTGGGAGGAAGAGACACTGCAAACTAAATTTTCACTGTGAGATAAAGGATTATACATTCCATGTTCAAATGTGTAAAATAGCTGATATGGTCTTTTTAAAGCATCACACTGCTGTTCAGTTTGTGCTGACTGTATTTTTTGGAGTCCGGTCTCCCTTTGTGACTATTTATGTAATTGGTTCATTTGGGACTTCTGCAGGTCTGTTCTGGGTTTGATCCAAGACCTTGACGTGTTCTACTGAGTGCCCATGTAGTTTGAATTCATCAGCCTGAAAAATGCTGATTCTGACTTTATACAATAAACATGAGCTACTGTGGAAGCCTCAACAATATTAATGACACATTAAATAGCATTAATAACTGACACGCGCTAACAGCACATTAATAAAACCTTCATTATTAAATATTATACAGTGAGTAAGCAGACACTCTTCCCACTAATGGTTGTTGAACTGAGATTTCTATAATGCAAAAGTTCATTTTCATACATTTTGTTCTATTTTCATCAAATATTTAGACCTAAAATTTATGCCTAAACGGCATAATCAGACCGAAATGACACTTCTTGTGTGTGTGTGTGTGTGTGTGTGTGTGTGTGTGTGTGTGTGTGTGTGGCATCATTGTAAAGGGGTTTGAGCATCTAGAGCAGATGGAAAATATGCTAATGAAATGCAGCACATTTACCATTTATATTAATTTCCAATTATTCTGTTGATTATTTTTTTTATGATTAACCTTTTTGTCTATAAAATATGAGAAAAGTACTTTAAAAAAATGCCCTACAGACCACAGTGCTGTATTCAGATTACATATTTTGTCTGAGCAACAGTCCAACGCCCAAAGCTACGTTTCCAATTTACAATGAAGTTACACGAGAAGAAAGATTCAAATCTTCTTATTTGAGAAGTTGAATCCCCACAAAATGTTATTTTTCCTTTACAAATTATTTAAGTAACTGTCCAATATTTCTTCTATCAACTAACAAACCAATGAGTAGCCAGGAAAACCTGTGCCGTCTTGACCCTTCATGCCCACCCCTGGAGTATACTGTTCCTTAATGGAGTGACTTTTTCAAGGACATTCTGACACATACACGCACTCGATTCACCGACTTTCCAGTTTCCGAACAACATGCTTTTACCATCTGCACCACTGTCCCAAAGGAGTGTGGTTCCTTCCCATAAATGTGTATAACCCATAGCATTTTCCTTTTGTTGTTTGATTCCAGAATATATACCATCTGAGTTTGGCTCAGTAAACCAAAAGAGAAAGAGAATAAGATGGTCAGTCTTTGTCAAATATTTTGACCTTAACAGAAAACAAGATAGTTGAAATATATGTTAATACAGCAATATCGGTGCCTGTGGCTCAGTTGGTATGTTCACAAAACAGAAGATCCTTGGATCAGTACCCGACTGCTTCCTGGTCTTGTTGTGCAACGTATTTACATTTTTATGACGTTATATTATGCTCATTTAAGTTGAGTGAACTCAAATTAACCAACAATAATAATAATAATAATAACTTGGATTTATATAGCACTTTTCAAGGAACCAAGATGAACCAAGTTCATTTGACTTAAAATAAGTTTTGAGTTTACAGTTAACTGGTTTACTTTAGCTGCAGTCACAGATATACGTAATACTAACTTCAGTAATGATGTTCTAATAACTTATCCTTGGGTACCGCTGGAATGACTTTGTATCAAACAAACAGTTCCTTAGGGAGACTCAGATGAGGAGCATCACTTGCATTGTGAGGGAGCGTCAGTTAGGACGTTTGGGCCATGTGGTGTGTTTCTCTGGGTATAATCCAGCACCCAGGTGCCTCAGTGTTGAGGACCCCAGTGGTTGGAAAAGGCCACGGGGACGCCCACTTTTCACCTGGCTGTGGCAGATAGATAGTTATTTCGAGAGGGGAGATGGACCAGTTGTCTACTTGGGTGGTTGCCATCCAGGACCCAAGAGGCTTCCATTGTGTAGTGGCTGCAACGACGCGCAGCACCAGTGCATGCTCTCAGGCCTGACCTAATAACTTATTTTTGAGGACATGAACTTAAAGTTTGAGGTCATCAGATAAAGTCAATTATTTTGAGTTCTACAAAGTTGTTCAGGTTTACAGTGCACCAGTCCCTTAGAAGTTAGCTCCCATCAGCGGGTTTCCCGCTGATGTCATGCATGTGGTACCACTTTTTCTCTCTACACTCTGAAGGTGGACGTTTACTGGTGGTGTAATGGATGATAGTTAACCCATGATCCATACAGACCACCCCCCACGGTTCAGCATGCATATGAACTGCGGATAATGGTAAAGTTTGCATAATAGCGGGAAATACAGATTTATTTTCATGGTGAATTGCTTTTAAAGTAATAATTGCGTAAATTTCAATGCAGATTTGCAGCAAAATCAAAGTGTGAGTGGCGGGAAAGCAGCTGCACGTTCATGTGAACGGAGCCTGTTAAAAGCAAACACCCTCTGCTGGCTTGTGCTCCGCACGAGGCAGGCTGGGTCTCGACACACGTCATGCCGCAGGTTCCATCCAAGCATGGAAAGAGTCACTCCGATGAATCAGGAACAGAGAACGGAGTGTTTGCGTGGCATATCCCTGTTTTCTCCACTGATCACATCAGTGGTTTTCACCATGTAGTCTGAGCTCACTGAGCCGAGCGTGGGTGGAGCTCCGGGGGGGGAAAATTTTTTTTTGCTGAGAGGTCTCCCTGCTTGGGAGGACTCAGAGTGGCCAGGCTGCAGCAATCAGATGAGGTGTGGTGCTGCACGTTGTTCCTGGCACTTCAGTGAGAGGGTGTTCCATTTTATTTTAAAATACTATTTAAACATTGGACATTGTTTTCATTCCGGACCACGGAAAAAGTTCCTTGTTTTCATTGTTCTTTAAGTTCTTTTTAAAAATGGAAATCAAAGTGATATTTGGCTCACCTTTTTTTTTTTTTTTTGATGAGCCCAAAAAAATGATGTGATTCGTGACTAAAAACTGTGATCCAATCCGAACCGTGGGTTTTGTGATCCGTTACCTGTATGAGTACAACCAGTGGGTATATAGTCCTTTATTTTTAATATCATTCATTTTCTGAACCCACTCATTCCTGTTAAGGGTCACGGGAGGGCTGGAGTCTATCCTATGCTGCAAGTGATCATAAAATGCATGAATCTGTTAATAACTACATTATGCAAATGGAAGCTTCAGAAAAACACGGTTTGAGTTCATTAAGACATCTGCCCCCGTTCACTCGCATTCATTCCTTCCTAAACAAATTTGTGGAAAATGGGATTTCTCGTATGTGATTTATTCGTCAAAGGTGAACAATGTTTTAGTGTGACTAAGGTTGTAAAAAGTGAACTTATCCTTTAAATGTGGTTGCAGTTTTGGGCTAAACATCCTCAAAGTCTCATGATTCTGTGTTTGTGCATTTAGAAAGTCCCCTTTTTATCATCAAAATTTAGTCCAGAGACAAACTGTGAGACTTTTGCATCTCCTCAGTGTCTATATTCGGTTTTTGGTTGCAAACTCAAATGTCTCATGAAGGCACCCGATGAACTATATTAAGTCAGGACAGGAGTAAAATTCCAGCATGGACACAAGATAAGAGTTTTTCTCATTTGTGATCTGGATTAACGTAGATTTTGGATTTATTACTTTTTTTCCACACACTTTTCGTGTGTCATTTTGCTGCGCATGTTAACTCACTAGTTTCTGATTGTGCTTCACAATAAAAGCATTTCAGTCCTACTGCCGCTAATGTAACTCTGTAAAGACGTATTCTGAGAAACATGCATGTCCAAAGTCATTTTTATGATGTGTGCCAAAGCACGACACAGATCAGAAAACAAAGTTTATTGAACATCTGGTTTTTTAGGACTTGGAGCTATGAAGCTTGGTATTTGTAATGGGCTCTTTTTTGTGAGATAAAGCGGGTGAAGTGCTAAGATGAAGACATGTAAGTGCTTTATATTTTGGACAAACATGTAAAGGTGCGGACATAAATTTACACACAGCTTGGCTAAAAACTTTCCAACTCAATTTTCAGGAACTGTTAAGTTAAATAGACTGTCTGTTTTATTTCCATATAAAGTTATTTAAAAATAAAGGCAGGGCGCTCGTGGCTGAGGGGTTAAGGCGTGTACCACATGCCGCAGAATGCGGTTTGCAGCGTCCCAGGTTCGGATCCCGACCGGGGTGACATTTGCTGCATGTCTCTGAAAAAATGCCCAAAATTTAATAGCTACAGGGTATACTTATTTCAGTTTCTACTCACTATGTCAGATTTTCAGTGGGTCAATTGTTTACATACACCAAGATGAATGCTTCTTTAAGCAGCATGGAAAATTCCAGAAGATTCCAGAAAGCTTCTGAATGACCAATCGGCATAATTCTGTTAATTGGGAAATCTTTGGCTGTTTTTAAGAACCGACTTGTCGTCCCAGTGCCTTCTAGCATTTAAGAGCAGGGGGGGAAAAAATCTCAAGAATTAAATCAAGGCATCCAGAGTAAAATTTTGGATCTCCACAAGTCCAGTTCCTCCTTAGGAGCCATCTCAAAAAGATTCATGGTACCACAAACAACTGTATAGACTAATATACAAAAATATAAGAACCTCGGAACTTCTGATCATTTCTGTTTTATCTCTTTGTATGTTTTTATTATGTTTGTATTTTGCTATGGACTGTTTTTTTTGTGTCCTGAATAAAGTAATTATTATTATTATACAGACTTTATATCATTGAAGAAGGAGGCCAAAATTAACATCCAGGAATTAACTTTTGTCCCAAAGATCTAACAGAATCTCAGGCTCGCAACCAAGGAATTGATGGAGTGGGAGGCATCAGATAAGCATCTACCACTACGACCCAAAAGGCTGTCAAACACAGACAAAGTTATTAATCCAAAATCATCACAAAAACAAGAGAAACATTTACAGTTGATCCGAAGGACAAAGGCTGAACCTTTTTTTATGTTAATTTTGGATGTCATCTGTGATTTGGTTCGATTTTTGTGACCTCCCACCCATGCGTGTTTGTTGGATTCTTAGACAAATTGTAGTTAAACTTTTGGACCAATTTTTAATGAGGTTTGCTGAAGAGGTGCCCAGGAATAGATTTAAGTAGATTCAGAGACAGATATAGGTAGCAGGATGGAGCTCAGAATTTTACCTGGATTATGGGGCATCCCTCCACCACTGCATTATACACTCTAATGAGTGCTGTTCTAGCTGTATGTTCCATGTGGTGTACCTCTGCACGTACCTAGGGGAGTTAAATCCACTGTCCACAGTGACACTGCTGCTGTCCATGCTGTCCAAACGTGCCGAGTGGGCTGACTTCTGGCTGCTGCTGTTCTCAGTCTCCTTAGGACTGAGTAAGGTCAGATTGGTCTCCAGTTTCCGCTGAAGATCATGGTCCTTCTCCCGTTCCAGTAGCCACTGCATGGTTCCCTCCCCTCCGCCACCACTGCTTCCACCATTACCGCCCCCTTCCCCATGGTCTTTGTTGTCCTCTGCTGTTGCCAACTCTTTGTGCGAGTCCTCCTCTGCCTCTTCCTCTTCCTCGTCGTCTGACACATTATAGTAGTCAAAGGAGGCTGAGGGGACTGTTGGCTCTAAGCAGCCCTGTAAAACTGCAGGTGATGCTGAGGAAGTGGCTGAATTGGAAGGCTGCTGGGGCTCAGGATTGTCTAGGGCCTCTGTTGATTTGGCATGTGAGGCTTTCCGCAATGTGCCAGACTTGGTGTAGCTGCTGTCCACGTAGCCTGTGGACAAGGCATTGTGTGGAGGTTTGAACAAAGTGTCCTTGCTGAAGATCTCTTTTCTCTTGATCGCCATGCCACCTCCTCCCCCTCCGGGATCTACATTGTGTTGGTGTGGTGTCAAACGGGCACTTTGCACAGGCTCTGGCGTCTGGCTTGGCGTTAGTCGGACCGAGCCGTTCTGTCCCTTTGCTGCCGACAAGTCCTCTTTGTACTCCATCGTGTGAGGAGAGGTGAGGTGAGGCGTTTGGCGGTCAGCTGGAGAGCCCTTTCGGAGTCCCCCTGATGAGGTTAATGTGTCATATTCTGATTTTGCCTGAGGCGAAGGGGCAGTTAGGATTGTTTCATTTGACGTATTGCACTGGAAGTACTCATCTGTTGAGGGCTTCGGTGAAAGTCCCATTAGCTCATTGTAAGTTGGCAAGCTGTCTCTGCTTTTGTTCCTCTCCATTGTACTCCGGATCCTTGACTCATCCAAACTCCCTTTCCCAATTTCAGGCACATTAAAATCTGAGTGGAACTTAGCAGCAGAGAACATAATCCTTGAGTAGTGGGAGGACTTTTGCTTTGCGCGCAGGGTGCCATCATCAGTGTAGTAATGACTGCGCTCCTCAAGATTGGTTTCAAAGTCTTCTGGGGTACCCATTGGCGGGCCCTTGAGAGAGTTGTCCATGGACCGCGACCGTTCCTTAGCTTGATCTGATCTCTCATGACGGGACTTCCTATCCTGATTGTGACTGTGACTTCTCTGCACTCTGGACTGGCACGTCCCTCGTGAAGGCTCAGGGAAGGGCATCTCTGTCCTCCTTTTGGCTAGCTCCCCAGACACATCCCACTCAGGCGTAACAGGACAGTACGATTCAGTAATATTGGGGTTGCTGTGGACCAGGTACGTTGCACCTCCACTTCTTCTGCGTTCCAAAGTATACATGGCCTCTCGAGGCGACCGAACTAACGAGTGACTAAAGAAGCGGTAATCCCTTTCCATGAACACAAGATCCCAGTTGGAACCCTCAGATGGGTCTCCCCTAGAGGTCCTGGGTTTGCTGTGTGAGCGGGACTTACCATGTGGCGCCCTCCTGTGGCCCCTGCCCCTCCTGCTGCGTGCACTGTGCTGGGCTGAAGACCCCGCTTTGTTCTTCTGACTACGTTCTTCCTCCAACCGCTTCATTACAGCGGTGTGCCGTGCCACATTCTCCACGGTTAGGTCTGGGTTGATCCTGCGGATAATCTCCATCTCCACTTCACGGGGAATGGGGGTGGATGGCACATCCTCATCGCGAAGGGGCCATTCCTCTGGGGGGAACTGGGCTGAGAAAGTTGCCAACTGCCTCATTTTGTCCTTCTTGAAACTTAATCTAAAGAGTTTGAGTCCAAACCGTTTAGACTGCTTCTCACCAGTTCCACTGCCACCACTTCCTTCTTTCTTTTTGGTAAGAGTGTCAGTTTTATAAGGGAAAGAAGTGATGCTTTTGCTCTTGTCGGCGGGATCTTGAGGCGGAGTCTGAACAGGTGGGGGAGTAGGAAGTGGGGGATGGGGGTATGAGGGCGGTTCTCCTCTGTGCTCCTTGGCTGACGTGTTCGGCGGAGTTTCTCCACCCTTATGTTCCTTGGGTGGTTTACTCTGATGGGAGTCTCCCCTGTGCTCCTTCGGTGACTTACTTTGGAGCACAGAGGTGTGAGCTTTGGACGGGTCTTCTCGGAAGGAATTGTATGAGTCACTATGGTTCTTGCGTGCAGGCCGCTCTCTCAAGCAGCCAGGTGTGGATGGTGTGACGTTGCCCAACTGAGGGGAAGTGCATTGCTGAAGTTGCTGCTGTTGTTGTTGCTGTTGGCGCTCTGGCAGCCGATCGTCCAGATGATACCACTTGTTGTTGCTTCTGATGAGGGAAGGAGTGATAAAGTAGGTCTGGGGAGTGACAATGAAGTAGCCCTCTGGAGTTGGGTAGATCTTCCTCTCCCGCACTAACATGTTCAGGGTATGTCTCAGAACCTCTGAGCTGGGCGTAGGCACACCTGTGGAAAACAATCAAAGCACATTTTTATACATGTCTGTTCAAAAGAAGTCATTATCGATATTCAATAAACTACAGAATGCAGGGAACATGTTGGAGTACAATAATCATTTTGCAGAAAGCTAAAGAACAAATCTGTGAAAAACAGTTTTGCCCCATGGAAGACCTGCTATGAGAGGTGTGGTAAAGTAGTTTGAAAAATAAACTAGTATCTTGTAACAACACAGACCATCTTGATAGAGATTTACATATGTACAAAATGTGGAGTTAACAATAACATTACAGTCAAGTTTTATTGTTATTAACCCTTTATAGGGCACTCATTTAAATATTTGGAAATTCAAAATTTTAACTTTAGAGCGTTATTGGGGGATATTACAAGACTTTTTTTTTTTTTAACATTTGTGACTTTTTTCAAAATTTTTCATTTTTGTGTTGCAAACCAAGGTCAATGAAGTTAGCATATATGGTTCCTTGCTGGTTTAGGGTAAAACATTTTCCAAAAAGTCTATTTTTAAAAAATATAAGAAAAACACAAATAAACGTAAAGGAACATTTATTTAAAAACATTTATCTTGAGGTACTGATACTGGCACTTGTCATACAAGAATACACTTAACGTAATATTCAGTTAGGAACCTTTTTTCCTAGAATAGTAAATATAGTTTTTCGCCCGATAAAGGTTAAGTATGGTCAGCGATGTCATTACTATCACTCCGAATATAGATTGTCTTCAAATAAGTTCTTTTGGCTTCTCCGAATTTCAAATCAGGGTCGCCACAGCATATCTGATATGTATTTGGGAGTTTACGCTGGATGCCCTTCCTGACGCAACTCCACATTACATGGTGAATGGGCGGGGTGGCCTTGAACCGGAAACCTTCTGCTTTGAAAGCGATCACACTTAACCACTTGGCCACCACGCTGCCCTCAAACACAACAACAAATAAATATTTAAGAAATGTGAGTCCGATTACTGAGTCCTCAAACTACTGTTTCCTAATAACAAGTTAAAGGGGAAAATGTCAGTACGCTGATATTTGATAATGTGTCCATTACAATTCAAATTGTTTTTGCAACTTTGAGAAAACAACTTTATTTACTATCATGAAGTTTACAAAATCATGCATATGTTGATTTCTGATGAGAAAGAAGTGAAATAGAGTAGGTCCTGATTAGTACTTGGATGGGAGACCACTTGGGAAGACCAGGGGCTGTGTGTTTCTCCACTGGAGTTGCATCAGGAAGGGCATCCGATGTAAAACTTGTGCCAAATAATCCCAATGTGGCTCTGTACTGGACCTGCTCTGGTGACCCTGAACAACCGGGGGCAGCCGAAAGACGAACATTATTATTTGTTTTGTTCTTGTTATTGCTGTTGATGTGTCCTCAAACTGAGTTGTACCATTTGTACTTTACTTTTATATGGATGCTGTATTGGCCATCTTTCATTTTTATTATTATTAACTTTGATTTCTAGAGCGCCTTTCAAGTCACCCAAGGTTGCTTTACTCAGAAAATGATCAGGATGAGAAGCGGTGATAGGCCAGCGTCCCCTCACATCAATATAGACAAACACATTCATACCTGCGGTCAATTTAGAGTTCCCAATTCACCTAATCTGCATGTCTTTGGAGTTGGAAGGAAGCCGGAGCAGCCGGCAGTAACCCACGCAAACACGGGAAGAACATGCAAACTCCACACAAAAAGGAACTGGGCACGGCTGGAATCAAACCCCAGACCTTCTTACTGTGAGGCAAGAAGGTCAGTGCTAACCACTGATCCACTGTGCTATAAAAGTTGCTATAGAAGGAAAAAATTACTATTATGGAAGAAGTAGTAGGAAGTCCTATTTATGCCCTGATGTACACTGGTGCTGCTGCTTAGCCCTGGATTCCTTATCATGAAGTAGATGAAAGGATCCAACTCACCCTGGATGGGACGCCAGTCCATCATAAGTTCCTGCCACAGCCAAGGCCAGTAGCCATTTAAGCTGTGTGGACTGAGACAATGCAAGTGTCTTGTCCAAGAACACAGACAGTTAACATGACTGGGAAAAAAAAAAATCTTTAAACCGATGAGGCCATACAGAAAGCTCAGACCTCCATCAACACTCCTGCAATTTTGGACTTGGATTCTCGCATGCTTATTGCCCCATCTCACTGTGTAAATAAAGGTTTAAGAAATGATCCAAAATCCACCGTTTGAAGGGTTCTTCTACTTTAAAAGATTGATCACCAACCAACTTACTAACTAACAAAACAAACAAAAACACAATCTTAGCCCTTTTCGCTGTATAAAACAAAGTTTAAAAAAACAAAAAAAAAAACAGAATCCACAGCTGAATCTTGATCACCATCTAATTTTGACGGATTTGTCCCCTGGGTAAGACCGATCACATCATTGAGTTTAGTGGAGACTGGCTGGAAAATCGGAGTAATCCTACTATCAGACAAATCAACTACCAAAAGGACATCTCTCACTTTATCACACAGCAATTTAAAATATCTTAGTAAAACAACCATTTTTTGGGCTAATTTTCAAAAAAATATTTGGTGCAATAAATGTTTTTGCAGTGCGGGACTGGAAGAAAAGCTGTGTAAGTGGATTCTTAATGTAGTAGTTGAATGGAAACAGGATTAAATATACTGAGAATTTAAATTGACAAAAAAAAACAAGCAGGTCTTAGACAATGAGAAAATAGACTATGATGGAGAGGAAAACGTGGTAAATATTTAAACTAACAATGACTTATGAGGACATTAGGACGTTGAAAGTTTCTGATAATTAATTAAACTTTTACTACTTGATGTAATGATGATTTAT
>OMMV01219798.1:0-12324 GCA_900302635.1 Chatrabus melanurus | reverse complement strand
GCAAAGGGACACAGAGAGCTCTGTGCTGATTGTCTGTGGAGATGACAGCGGGTTTTGTTTTGGGGGGGGGGGGTTTTTGGATCTCCCCTCTCCATGGCCAGACCCCTTTCACGTTCGGGCGGCGTGAAAAGGAGCTCTCGGCGCTGTGTACACACGAGGAAGGTACGTCACATGACAGTCTGAACGCTGCACGCTGGGCAGACGTCAGGCAAACACTCTGATTATTTTATATAGAAGTGAATCAAACGCTATAAATCTGCCAGACATACGATCTGTATCCGTTCCATTCGTTACGACAGCTATACGTGTCCTCCACAGAATTTGCATGCAAAGTTGGCCGTGTTCCAGCATGTTCGGACTCTGCCAATTTTTTTTTAGACGCTACGCGTCAGTTTCTGTTATACGTCACTGTGTGACAGGGCCTTAAACACCGTGCATGTGCAATCAAGGCCATGAGATGGGGAGGTGGTGTTCTGGAGGTTACAGAGGCAGGCTTGTAGACAGAGGATCTTTAGTTTGATTACCCATCTGACAGGAATATCACGAAGGTGCCCTTGACCAAGGTCCTTAAGCACAAAGTTGCCCCCAGTGTGCAGTTGAGAACGATGACTTCGGTGTGTTTGTGTGTGTGAATGGGAGGCAGCATTGTAAAGCACTTTGATCATCTGCATCAGTTGGAAAAGCGATGTAGAATAGACCCTATCACATATAGCCAAAAATCGACGCACAATGCATTGCATGGAGATTTTGGATGGCAACTGAATTCCTGGTCTCTCTCATACAGTGAATGGTTTCGCTTTGCAGCTCCTGGAAAATAAGTTTTGGGTTTTTTTCTACGTGTCTACAAGAAAGCCTCACAGGTTTATCTGATTTTGGAAGAGTGTCACCATGAAGTTTCGGAGAGGAAGCGACAGCAATTGACTACAGCATACGGTGATCTAAACCCGTGTGAAACAGTTACCAACACTTCGTATTAGCGATGTTTAATGCTCGGTGTTTATTGACTGGTTGGAAAAATTAAAGAATCAAAAAACACAAATGTGATGATGGCTTTTGGATGTTTACTGAGCCTCACACTGAACTCATAGAACTTGGAAGTACTGAAGCAAACAAAGCCGTGTGAAGCAGTATCGGACAGCAGCGCACTGTGCGCCACTTCAGGCCAAGTAAAATCAGCGGGATGCGGTTATGCTGCAAGGTATGTATTTACTATTTATTTCTTAGTTCGTCCAATCAGATTTACAATTATTAGATGTATTTTCTAGGGTCACTTCCTGAACACAGCGCAGTTTACAACACAAACAGGCAGAATTCTTTTTTCTGAGAAAAATAATAAAAGCCCTTGGAAAAGAAGGTTGTTTTTGTCATTGATGAAGGTCAATAATCCTAAGAGTGCATTGCTCTGCCAAGGCTGCACAAGCCTCAAACTGTCTTCTTTTTCTATGAGAAACATTTAGAAATGTTTGAGCTCTTACTACAAATCATGAGAATGAACACAGTGACTGCCAATCCTGGGATATACAGGACGTGTTCGACATTTGACGTTCAAATAAGAGCACCTGTTCTTAAGTATATCGTCAAAAAGAGAAGTGGGCATACTTCTGTGTCCCCGCCTGTGTAAAGTGTTATTCATACATAAAAAATATAAAAGCATATACATGTAATTAAAGTGTGCCAATTTAGTGCATGTGTATGAATTATGGCCACGACAAGGTTTTGACCAACACCCACTTTTATCTAGGTCCCAAGGGTCAGACCGCTCACGTGCATGATTTAGCATTGATGATGCATCGCGGTGACAAGGGGTATGACGGGCACACGCACGGGTGCGCAGATGGATGCAATCTATTTTTTATGCCCCCCTTCTGGATCTTATACACTTCACCACTTGTTCCTTTTCTGATGGTTGACCGTTCCATGGCATTTCTGAAGAAATGTTTGAGAGATTGCAATAACTGTCAGCCAAAATGAAAGATAAGCAAACAGCAGTGAGGAACGTGGATGTGTATGTGTCATTTTGTAAGTCTGTAATGAGCGCGGCGCAGAAGGTGGTGCGACGAGCAGCCAGGTGCCGCGTGCTTGTACCAACATGTTGATGTACCCATGTTCCAAGTGGATAATTAGTACTGATGCATGTACTTTGCTTTTATGTTTTCTGACCACTGTCGGGCACACACAGACAGATGGCAGCACAACAACCTCAGATCTATAAATAACGTGCATTTAGATTTCATTTATTCCCCGCGCTTTTCTTCTCGCTAATGGATCCAACACAATGAGTCTGGACATCAAAGCTGCACTGAAAGAGGGGTCATTAAGATAATTCTTCTCTTTCTTCTGTTGGGCACAAATTTGCAACACATTGTGACAGTAAACCGATTTTATTTTTTTGGCTCGTCAACGTCCTGCACTATTTTCCATCAAAGTACATAGATTTTGTGACGCACTTAGGTTCCATAAAGTTTGTTCCAAGTCACTAAAGCTGTGTTACAACAGCTAACACAGTGAGAGGACAAGCACAGACATGACTGATGTGTGGATTTAAAACCAGCCTGAGCACACCTAAGCAAGAATGACAACTTTGCAAATGGCAAGATTGTGTAATTTGACAACACTGGAGAGACGTGTCGATGTATCTGTATCTCAACAACAGATATGACTGCAGGTATGGGTGCATTATACTCAGCATTCCAACAAAAGGACTCAACAGCAAATCGTCTCAGGCAAAGTGTCATAATGACTCATATTTTTGTTTGATATTGCAGTCCAATAACTGAAAAGCAGGTGATGGTTCACTTTATTGCTATAGAACACTTTAAATGGGGTCACATGTGCAAAATGATTTTTAATCAACATTTTACAGTGAAATATAGTGAGAGTTTATATTTAAGACAGAGTCGACATGGCAAGTAGCACCTCATGTCCATCTGTCATATTATACACTTTGTTACTACAAGTCACACTAAGTAAATACAAGTCACCGGGTGGCTTAAAATATAGATATTAAAGTTTGTAGCCAAAAATACCCCAGAGATAATGAGGTGATGAATCCTCACAAAGGGAAAAAAAACAAAATAGCTTCAGATCTTTTAACTTCTGCGCTGCTGCTTGCCTACATTGCCCGTGGCTGATGCAGAGAAAAGAATTATGGGTAATCGAATGACACACAGGCTTTTTGATGCGCTGACATGCATCCCTGCTGACTGCGTGTGAGATCTGTGCTGTGCGTCGCCAGAAACTGATTAGTCGGGTGACGGCTTGAACCACAACACAAGAACAACGCAGAGGTAGGAGCGCTCTGTTTTTATCAAACACAATAAAGTCGCAAGGCGAGGTCAGAAGGAAGACAAGATGTGTTTTGATCAAACATGATAACAGCGCAGAGGGAGGAGCTTGGTGTTTATATCAAACATGATAATGACACATAGGGAAGAGTTCTATTTTTATATCAAATGCGGTAACGGCGCAGACGGAGGAGCTCTGTGTTTATATCAAATGCGGTAACGGCGCAGACGGAGGAGCTCTGTGTTTATATCAAATGCGGTAACGGCGCAGACGGAGGAGCTCTGTGCTTATATCAAATGCGGTAACGGCGCAGACGGAGGAGCTCTGTGTTTATATCAAATGCGGTAACGGCGCAGACGGAGGAGCTCTGTGCTTATATCAAATGCGGTAACGGCGCAGACGGAGGAGCTCTGTGTTTATATCAAATGCGGTAACGGCGCAGACGGAGGAGCTCTGTGTTTATATCAAATGCGGTAACGGCGCAGACGGAGGAGCTATATGTTTATATCAAATGCGGTAACGCCGCAGATGGAGGAGCTCTTTGTTAATATCAAATGCGGTAATGGCACAGACACAGGAGGTCAACTCCTCATCAAATGGAATTGTAAAAGGCAGACAAAAACCCATTTTCCACACAACCCTGTAAATTATTTAAGACCTGATTTTTATTTTATTTTTATTTTTTTGCATGTATGTATCATCTCTGGGATATTGTTGGCTGCAAAGTTTAATATAATACCTGTTGACTGATATTAGTTCGATGAAAAGATGTACATTATGCCCCTTTAAACATGGCCCACACTTATTCCAATTTCAAAAACATAGAAAACCATGAAATCCTTTAAATACCAAATGATATTTTTAAGCCTTTTCAATAAAAGACACTTAACAAACACAATTTTTCAGTAACACAAAAGCAAAGACACCACAGAGAACTTCAAAGCATATTTCAATCTGACATTCTGCAGTCACATCATTTGAGAAAAAAAGACTTCCCTATCAAGGGAAATTACAAATAGTCAAACCGTGCCAAAGAGGTGTCAAGAGCAGTCCTGTAATCTGATTTTAGGATGGGCCTTTAAGTCAAGTCAAGCCTCTTCACTATGGAAAACAGCCCTGTCAGGACCTGCGTGGCGGGCCCCCTTTTTGTGCCACTGTCATTTAGTATCTGCACCGGCCTGTCAAACAGAATGCCACCCTCACACTGGCTGCTAGCCCCCGTACCAGACAGGATGCTGAACAAAGGCCTCAGGAAGATAGATGATGTTATACAGCGGACACTGTTTTTGTCAGTAAAAAAAAAAAGAGGTGGTGGTGTGAGGGGGAAGGGGGTCTGTCCCTGACATCTACTGATGGATATGATTCTGAAAATACATCAGAGCATGAGATGAAGCCATCGCAGAGAGCAGGAGAGGCAGGCAGGAAATAAAAAAAGATCATGACATCGTCTGCAAACATTTGAGCATCGAGGTTAAAGCAATTATGTGTGACATTTTCATTTATGTAAATGTTTGTTTTACTGTTGTATGTCAACAATTCAAATGCACAGAAGGTCAGAAAAGATCTTACATTTCTTGTGCTAAACAACGCATCCCTCCAATTAAAATAAATAAATAACACTCAGACGCAAGGATTGCCAAAGCAGAACACAACAGTTTGTTTGAAATAAATGGAAGAACTGGAGATTTAGCATGAGCCTCAACGGCCACTGTGACTCAACAGACAAACAACAACAACAACAACAGAGAAATCCAAGGGAACAGATGCACCAGAACTGGACACTCTGTTTGTTCGCGGAGGAAAATCTGGCAACCGAGGCACAAAATCATCACAGCAACAAATGCAAAGCGCCAAAGAATGAAAGCACTTCAGCCCCGTGAAAATAGCTCAGCATCCCCAGCTGTTCTGATGCAAAAATATTCACTAACACCTCTTCCTTCTCCTCGGCGCACTGGCATGTGCCCCCCCATCGCACTGACGTGTATTTCCGGGTGTTGGACATTAAACTCCTGTGTCTTCTTGATGAGCTCGGGCACCCGGAGGGTTCCCGTGTGAGTCACGGCCGTTGGCGGGGCTGATGCACAGTGACAGACCAGGCCTTGGGCACGCAGCACAAATGCCATCACACTTGACTCGCAGCGTCGCAGCACAAAACGCAGCCAGTGGCTATCTAAGTCGGCAGCTGTGTCTTTGGAGAGGCATTCAAAAAAAAAAAAAAAAAGAGAGAGAGAGAATTGGCATTTTACCACGCAATTGTATCATCGGGAACTGAAAGAAACGATAAGCATAAAACAGACAACAAGAATTTGAGACAGACAGCCTCAGCTCAGAAAATGCTGCATTGTGTGTGCAACAATGCGAGGCCATGAGACAACCTTGATGTGCTTTAATCGGTATCCTCGGTCACATAGATTTGCTGAACATGTCAAACCATGTACTTTGGGACTCATTATTTTACCAGTATAGAGTAAGTTATTTTCTCTGCATGTTACACCTACAACCAGGTCCCTGGACAGTGACACATTTGGACGCCATCACAATGGAGTTTGAAATGAAACGATCAAAATGTGCTTGCAGTGTAGACTTTTAAATTTAATTCAAGTCCTATGACTAAAATAGCACATTAACCATTTAGGAATTAAGCCACCTGTATACATAGCACCTCAGTTTCAAGAGCTCATAAGTAATTGGACAACAAAATATAAGAAATACTTTGAATATAAGTCATCACTTTTACAGATTGTTTTCTTTGGACAAGTCAGGGAATGGATACCTGAACATAACCAAGTCACTGAATACAGTGCCTTGCAAAAGTATTCACCCACTTGGGCTTTTACACATTTTAATTTATTCATGGCATTTTGAAAAACAAACCAAAAAAAGCTGGCTTCTCTATATTAACATTTCTAAAATTATCCTCTTTAAACTCAAACTGAAAACTAATCTCCACAACTTGATATAAATTAAATAAAAATATCTAAGCCAAATTGATGGGCTGCATAAGTAATGGCACCCTGTACTATAACACAAGGAAATCACTACTTTGACAGCCAGTTTTCTTCAGACACGTCAGGAGATGGATAAATGAACATTTCCAAGTCACTGAATATGTCTTGGGCTTCATTTACATCAACAAGTAAGAAATACGAACAGTATGGTGTTGTATGGTAAATCACTTTGGAGTAGGCAGCTCTCAAACACTGAATCACCATGCAAGAAGTAAACTGAGGGAAGCCACCAAGACACCCATGACAGCTCTGAAGGAGGTATAGGCTTCTATGTATGTGATAGGATAAACTGGGGATAGTGCACCTTTGGGCTGTTCCATCGGCAGACACAACTTCATGGAGGAGTGGAGCAGAAAGGATTTTAATACAAGAAAACAGATCAAATCTACGCTCGGGTCTCCCATGTGCCTTCTGACAAACTGTATATATCATGTCACATCTTCTTTGTAAGAAAATCCTACTCTGTTCCCTTCCACCATGAAGTTGTTTAACTGGTGATGCAAACAAATACAAGTTGCACTATGCACAGTTTCTCCAGTCACAGCCACAGAAACCTGTAACTCCTTCAGAGTTGGCTGTGTGTTTTCCCTCACTCATCACAGTCTTGCATGTTCACTCAGTTTTTGAGAACTAACCACTCCTGACATTACAGTAGTATACTGTTTTTATGTCTTAATGATTGAAGTAAATAAAGTCCAAAACATATGAATTGACTTGTCTAAAGAAAACTGGCTGGAAAAGTGACGATTTCTATTAAAAATAATCATTGTATTTAGTTTGTCCAATTATTTATGATATTTGAAAATGGTGGAACTAAGTATACAAATGGAAGTAGACTGATCAGCCATAACATTGTAACCACCTGCCTAATATTGGGTAAGTCCCTGTTTTGCCACCAAAACAGCCCTGACCCATCGAGGCATGCACTCCACTAGACCTCTGAAGGTGTGCTGTGGTGTCTGGCACCAAGACGTCAGCAGCAGATCCTTTAAATCCTGTAAGTTGCGATTTGGGGCCTCCATGGATCAGACTTGTTTGTCCAGCACGTCCCACATGGCCCTTTTGCTGGTTCACCGGTTTTCCTTCCTTGGACCAGTTTTGGTAGGACTATGAAAAACCGAGAAGATCCCACAAGAGCTGCAGTATTGGATATGCTGTGGCCCAGTCATCTAACCATCACAATTTGGCCCTTGTCAAAGTCACTCAAATCTTTATGCACCCCATTTTTTTCTGTTTCCAACACATCAACTTTGAGGAAAAAATGTTAACATGCTGCCTAATATGTCCCGCCGACTGACAGGAGCAATTGTAATAAGATAATAAATAGTATTCACTTCACCTGTCAGTGGTCACAATGTTATGGCTGATCAGTGTAATTCCGAAATGGTTAATGTGTTATTTTTGTTCAACCCTTTGAATTAAAGCTGAAAGTCTGCACTACAAGCACATCTTGATTGTTTCATTTCAGCTCCATTGTGGTGGTGTAGAGAGGCAAACATTGGGTTACTGTTCAAGCACTTATGAACCTGATTGTACAACTAAAATGAATTCAAGAGCCAGCATGATATAAGATATCGGTGGTACGTACATACAACCTGCAACGGCCAACATTATTTCGGTTACAATGTGAACGTCACGCATCAGCGATTGAGAAGAAATAACCATTTTTGTACTTGTCGAAATGTACAAGTAGGTATAGCCCTGGTGTATGGGAAAACAATCAACAAAACATAGAATAAACGCACGGCGGTACATGTGAAACGGAAAGTCATGGATTTATACCAGAGAACATAATTAGCAAAAAGAAAAAAAACAACACTTTTGACATGTAGTAACAATGCAGGTATTTGAAACAGAAATATTTTTAAATTGTTGTTGGGCTCTGGTGGCACTTTGCTGTCGATTCACTGCATGTTTCACCAGCTTTTTGATGAACATCAGTCAAAACTGCAGAAAAAGGGGGCGGGGGGACAATTTGAAGTGTTTTATGACTTTTGCACCATTTTCTTTGCTCTCAATGAAATGCTTCACTGACAAGGTCCTGTATACTTGCTAAAGTCATTTCCTGCCCGTTCTGGCAACTTGCTAGGCTGTGACAAAATCCATCTGGGCCTGTCTCGTGAATAGACCCGATTACTTTTCTTTTTTTTCTTTTTTTTTTACATTCTCACAAACACTTACTATACATGGTGTGAAAGGCAAAAGAGGCCAAAGAGCAACAAAAAGGGAAGCCAAGTGTACTTTTCAAGTGTGACACACCTGGCAACAGTGCGACAGGCCTCCAGATGACTGTGATTAACCCCTTGGCCCGCAGGCTTTGTCTTCTCGTGCTGGCATCTGCTTCAGTGAGGTAACGCGGGGCGCAAGAGTTAATGTACCGGTGAAGAAAGCAGGCCAGCTGCAACCTTTGAAGACCAGGCTGCGGTATTGGATTTCTATGCGGCTAACCCACTGCAAGAAGGAAAGCACGACATGCAGTGTTTTCCCCACCATTAAACAGGCCCAGCAGCCCTCTACTTTGACCACCCGCCCTACGTCTGAAAAACTCGGAAAGTAAACCTTCAAACAGAGCGCGCATATAACGGTTGGTTTGCATACCAGGCAGAGGACGCGACCTCTCCGTAGGCGCCCGTTGCTATCTTGACATTCAGCACTGCAGCGTGACACTTGGCCTGTGGTCTGCGCTGAGCAAAATTTTAATATTAATACCACTGTTATTCATACACTTCCTGACAGTACGTAGTTTTAAGCATTTTAAGGGCAGCAGTAGGGCTAGCATTAGCATTCTCAAAATGTGGGGAAGCTAGCGCTATGAAAACTCTATCTTGCTGAAAACAACAGCCCTATTTTGGGTCAGTTGTCAGTAAATCATTTTTAAACATTGGCCGTCGGAAAATATGTGACAAAGGAAGACGCAGGAAAACAGAGAAGACTGACAGTCACGTGTTAGTTTATATGCTAACGCTAATGTTAAGCAGCCAGAGTTTTAGTTGACTATGCAGTACTATGTGATAAAAAGGTCCTTTTTCCCTGTGCTGGTCGTGGCATAAGGCTGGGACAGCTCAAATGCAGATGAGTGAGTGACAAGACCCGATCGCATATAGCCAAAAATTGACCCAGAATGCATTGCTTCGTCAACTTCCGGACATTTTGGAAGGCAACTGAATTTCCGGTCTGTTTCATACAGTGAGCTGTTTCGCTTCACAGCGCCTGGAAAATATGTTTTATTTCTACATGTGTCTACAAGAAAGCCATGCAAGTTTATTCGATTTTGGAAGAGTGTGACCATGAAGGTTCTGACAGGACGTGACAGGGGTTGGCTACAGCGTATGGCTCTGTTGGCGATCTGAACCGGACAGCTGTGCCGTGGACACGGGACTTTGAAACAGTTACCGCCGCTTCATATTAGCGATGTTCATGCTCGCTGCTTAATGACTGTGGTTGGACAAATGAAATAGGCCCCGACCGATATATTGGTTGGCTGATTATATTGGCCGATATGAGACGTTCACAAACATATCGGTATCAGCGTTATTTTTGCCGATATGAAAACTTTTATTTTGCCCAAAAAACAATGCAGAAAAACTCTTTGGCTGTTGGAAACGGTGTCATTACATAGTTTGTTCAGCAGAGGGCGGCCTTATGGCATTGTTTACAATGCTGTCAACCATGAGTGAGACCCCATCACCCCTTGGTTACATTAGCTACAAGACACAGAGGAAAGGTGACCAGAGTGGGCACTTTACAGTGACAAGAGACAAGTGGTTGCTATGCCGCTGGATAGGCGGGGCCAAAATATACGAGAAGTCTATTTTAGACTTTAGACTTAGAATTTTGCAAATTCTGAGGGAAGCGACACAGTGACTGCCAATCTGATTGAAGGCAACATGACGTTCATTGGTTGGTTGCTCAAACAAAATAATCCAAGATGACGGAATACGATCCCAGACAGCTGTATTTCTGTATAAATCTAATATGTTTGGCATTTTTTGGAAAAATGAATGAGAAATGAACACTTTCATATATCGGCAGATATATCATTTTTTTTAAATCTCTAATATTGGTATCGTATCGGCCCCCAAAGAATCCATATCGGTCGGACATCAAAAAAAATGAAAGAATCAAAAAACACAAATGTGATGTTGGCTTTTGGATGTTTACTAAGCCTCACGTCGAAATTGTAGAACTTGGAAGTGTTGAAGCATACAAAGCCGTGTGAACCCCGAAACTACGTCAGACAGCAGCGCTCTGTGTGGCACTCCAGGACAAGTAAAATCAGCGAGATGTGCTTGTGCTGCAAGGTATGTATTTACTATGTATTACTTAGTTTGTCCGATCTGATTTACAATTATTAGATGTATGTTATGTATTTTTAATGCTTGCTTCCTGAACACAGTGCAGGTTACAACACAACCAGACGGAAGTACGGCTGTCTTGAAATCTTGGCAAAAAAAAAGCAAAAACAGTAGTGCGCCCCCTGCGTTGATTTGTAAGTGACTATATGCGATAGGGTCAATTAGCCCATCTCAGCAAGCTTGTCTTGACAATAACTCAAAAGCAATAAATGCTATCATCTTTGGCTGCTGGACCTGGGCACCAATTTTGAATAACACATCGCACTTGGTGAGCTTTGATGCACCAGACTGATCAAAAAGCAACTTTGTTTTACCTATTTAACATCCCATAGACATATCTGCCACCTGCTGGATGATTAGCGAATTATTGAGAATTATGAACAGCTGTGGTTGAACTCACACACTTCCCTCTGACTGGGTACATCATGCGGTCATTGCTGCGCTCTGCCCAACTAACAATTTCAGCTAGCAACCACTTGGGAAAATGTGATGCCCACTAAATGGGCAAATACGGAATGAGATATACGACAGAATGACGCAGCGAAACAGGAATTAAATTATGGACAAAACGTGTGACTGGGGATGGCAGCAAAACTGTCCATCAGTACTGCAAATAATGGCTAACTCGGAACACTGTTCTGGAATCCGTCTCAAACAGAAGACTTCAGGAGTTGTGCTAAAGGTAAACTCAACACATCAACAACTGTTTCGAACCAAATGTGTTGATTTGCGCCCTCTGGTGTTGAAACATAGTAAAAGACAAGTGAATGAACTGGGATTGCATTATTTTTAAATTTCATATTTAAAGTACCTGTAAAGTGACATCCAGTTTGTGTTTTGAAATTGTCAAGCCACAGAAAAACATGTTATTAACCACGAGCCAAATTTTAATGATTAAGAATATCGCTAAGTATATAAAATTAGGTTTCAAAATCATGTAAAAATGAGGACTTTTCCCCTCCTCTCTCTGCTGGCTCAAGGCACTGAAGCCACGCCCCAATTACGTGGGGAGGGGGAAGGTGTGGGGGGCAAGGTTTTTTTTGTTTTTTTTTAAAGCTTTATTCAACAACATGGAACATACAAACATTCAGCTAGATGGGAAAAAACGTTCTATAGTAGACAACAATACACCATTTGAAAGGAAACTAAAGAAATAAAAACAAAGTGGGATTAGTACAAACGTTATCTAACAAGACTCAAAGTTTGAACGGGATTACAAAAGATTTTTCTTCTTCTTCTCCTTGTTTAACGGCAGTTGGCAACCAGCGTAAAAGGTGCATTACTGCCACCTACTGCTCCGGAGCAGAGATTCAAATCGGCTCCAGCTTTATATAGGTGGATACTAATGCCTCTGCAAGTGAACCCATGTGCATCATACGGTTCGGTTTAAGCCACTGCCCACCAAAAATCTGTGGTGAAAGACAGAAATCCAGTCAAACCCCAAAGAAAAAGAAAAAAAAACTACACATGGTTGAACACATTTTAACATGTGATCAGCAAAGCATTTCTAACATGTATAATGTGTGTTGAAGCAAATCTCTGAATTTGCTTTACAGGCACATAGCACTAGCATGTAACCTGCATGTTTGAATGTAAGATTTAAAACAAGAGAGAGACATGGAGCTGATATGAACATTTTTTTACAGTTTGAGCAATCAGCATCTTGTAACAAAGAC
>OMMV01219788.1:0-10157 GCA_900302635.1 Chatrabus melanurus | reverse complement strand
AAACTTCACAGATCATACTCAATGTGTGTGTTTTGTTAATAGTCAATTTTATTTCTATTTTCACTATTATAAATTTCAATCTAGTTTATTAATTGACTTAAATTTTACACTAAATTTTACATCATACTCACAAAAATAAAAATGTGAAGCATTTGGACACAAATAGAAGCCGGACCAAACTTGGCCCACAGGGTACAAAGTTACCACGCCTGATTCAGACACTGCACAGCAGCCGACTGATTAAATTTAATAGGACAAAACCATCAGGTGGATCATCAAAGTTTTATAGCATTTTTAAAATGACACTTTGCCTTCAACATCACAGATGCTTGGTGTGAAACAGGAGTTTATTAAGAGTTTAACAGAAGTTTTAACAGTGCGAACGGATCGTGTGAACGGTGAGAGAGCGTCTAAAAAAATAATGTCTATTCGAGGCGGGAGGAGGCAAACATTAATTTCCGAGTTTCGTCACGTTGATAGAAGTAAAAAATCTGTCTAACAGATGTCAGATAGTGACGTTAGTGTTGCCTTCTATTGAAGCTGACTGATGTGGAGTTTTTTAATGGTTTTTAACGCTGCTGTCTGTCAGCTGACTTCCCATTAGATAAAATAATAATAATGAAAAACAAGTCGATTAAAGCTGTGCCAAATCACTTAAAAAGGGTTTGCACAGAAAATTGTGTGTAACGGAAAGTGAGCTGTCAGAGCGCAGCGCCGAAATGATTGACATCCAAATGAATTAATACTTGTTTTTTTTCTGGCCGGGTGGGGGGGTTCTTCAAGTCGTTGACTGGCGATATATTTTGTGAATAAAATGAAGGCGAGATTGGCGACTAACGTGGTCGCCACAACAAGGGCTTTGAAACTGATTTTAATGATGCAACAGCTGACAGTGTGGGAACCAATGTGACATTTTAAATTTTAATGCGTCATTGACGTGTGTCGCGGCCCTAACAAGAACCCTGTAAAAGTGTGCATGCTTACCTCACGAAATGTAAAGAAACTTTTTAAAAGGAGCGATTATTCATTCATTCATGTTCTATACCCGCTTACATCAGTTAAGGGTCACGGGGGGTGCTGGAGCCTATCCCGGCGGTCAATGGGTGAGAGGCAGGGTACATCCTGGACAGGCCGTCAGTCCATTGCAGGGCCACATATAGACAGACAAACATGTTCACACTCTCACTCACACCTACGGTCAATTTAGAGTCACCAATTCACCAAACCTGCATGTCTTTGGAAGTGGGAGGAAGCCGGAGCACCCGGAGGGAACCCACACAAGCACGGAGAGAACATACAAACTCCACACAGAAAGGACCAGGTCAGAAGCGAACCTGGGACCTTCTAGCAGTGAGGCAACAAGGACCGATTATAATGTTTAAAAAAATTCCAAAGCTTAACTAAACACAACACCACCGATCCAGCTGGACATAACGCGCAGCCCAGCTTGACGCAGCTTGACTGAATATCGCACGGCAGCTGAGTAGGTGGTGTCTTGTTTGGTGAAGCTTTTGAGTTGTTCAGCCCATAAAACACATGATCTGTGGAAGAGGAAGTGACTGCCTTCAAAGAGGGGGCGGGGTAAACTTTTGATTTAAAGGAACAGGCACAGAAATGGATGGTTTCTTAGAGACTTGAAGATGAGGTATTTTTGTCTGCAAACTTTAATGTCAATTTTTAAAAGAGAACTCGAACATTTTTCAACCTAGGTTCTATTTGTAGATGTCCTGGGGGGGACAAGGTTTTTTTTAAAGCTTTATTGAACAGCATAGAACATACAAACAGTCAGCTAGACAGAATCAGCGGTCCACAGTAGACAACAATACACCATTTGAAAGGAAACAAAAGAAATAAAAACAAACAGTGGGTTTAGTACAACCGTTGTCTGACAAGACTGAAAGTTTGAGCGAGATGACCACAGATTATTTACCTTCTTCTTCTTGTTTAATGGAGGTTGGCAACCAGTGTAAAAGGTGCTTTACCGCCACCTACTGCTCAAGAACAGATTCAAATCGGCTCCAGCTTTATATAGGCAGATGCTGCAAGTGGTACGGTGGTGCATCATACGGTTCGGTTTAAGCCACCGCCCACCAAAAATCTGTGGTGAAACACAGAAATCCATTCAAACTCCGAATAAAAAAATACACATGGTTGAACACATTTTAACATGTGATCAGCAAAGCATTTCCAACATGTATAATGTGTTTTGAAGCAAATCTCTGAATTTGCTTTACAGGCACTTAAACAGAATTTTTTTTCAAAATTTTTTTGAAAGAATTAGCATCATATTGATGGTTGCACCAGGCTTCGAAATGAAAGTGCTCAGCAGTGAACTGTTCCTTCCGTGCAAAAAAAAAAAAGAAGAAGCTGATAATATAATTTGAAAATTGTGAAAATCTGAGTTTGGATTTAATCTCATTTCCCATTTCAACATTGCACATTTTTTGGAGCAGTACTGATTTGCCAAATTTCTATTCAATATATGTCAATCCTCTCACAATGGCTGCTATTGCAAACTGTTGCATGCTGTAAGCCAGCTAAAGTGGCGTGCTGAAGCCCAAAAGCAGCATTCCCTTCAGGTTTCACAGGGTCGTTGCTGCGCTTGTAGCTTGACACTGGGGAAGCTGAATGAATAATACTAGATGCGAGTTACTTCACCCAAACGGATGAATTTTTCAGGAAGGGACAGGCAGGGTGTGGAGAGAAAACAGATGCACGATGATGATGCTCAATTGTGCCGCTGCACACTCGCTGGATTCCATCTAAAAATACAACGCGTGCAGACGCTCACGTAGCGTACAAATAGAAATGCACTCAGGGAGAAGAATGCACACAAACACAAAACCATGCAGCACATCTACCTACACAAATGTAGCCAGTAATACAAAGCATGCATGCTCAGAAACTTCTCATCTCCCTGAGCACAGCTGGGATTAAACAATTTGAATAGGAAGCTTTGAGAAAGGCAGAAGACACTCCAGTGTAGGAGTAATTATGCTGTACATCTAATCCAGTGACCAAACCCCCTCAGCGAGTGCACGTCTAGGCCAAACAGGTTTTAGGGGTTTATGGGTTTTAGGGCTTGGCATTGCGAACATTAACTCTGGTGCTGCAGTTATCCCTTCGGATTTAAATGGAAACATGAGGGGAAAATGTCCTTCCTTCCTTTTGATGGAAACTGCATTCCTGAAACAATATACAGTAGCAAAGACTCCCAAAAGTCAGACGTACAGACTAAAGACTCAGGCCCTTTTTGTCATTATTTGTTATGCTTATTATTAAATATCTGAATATCATTCAACAAATCCAATTTCCAAATTTACTCGAAATCATCGTGCCGTGACCCAGGACGTGTGCTACTTGAACTACTACATCTCTGGTCAGGAATGAGTATGGATTTATCTTTCCTCTTCCTCTCTACCCTGAGACTTTCCACAAATCATTTCATTCAGCCAAAGCTGGGGCCCATTTACAGCTGGGTGGACTGGGAGAATGCAGATGAAATATCTTGTCCAAGGACACAAACAGGTTGTCTGAAGTGCACTCTTGGAATCAAACCACAGTTGGTAGTCCAACTCCTATGCTACAGAGTCGCCTGTGGCTGACTACAAGATTTTTTTTTCACAGTTAGGAATGAATAAAATACTGTGCAGCTCACATTTAATCCCAAAGTCCTAAGTGATTACACACACACTCACACACACACACACACACACACACACACACACACACACACACAATATTGTATCACCCAAACAAATGTACTGTAGAACAGGTAGATCAGTGGGATAAGGAGTTGGGCTACCGATATGTCGGATTTGATTTTCGATTCCCAGTCATACTATCTCTCAGTGTCCTTGGACAAGACACTTCATCTGCATTGCCCCAGTTCACCCAGTGGTAAATGAGTACCTGCGTGGGACTGGCGTCCCATCCTGGGGGAGTAATAGCCTCTCATGCCATTCACACTATGGAATCCAGGGATAAGCACTGGCAGCAATGGACGTATAGGAATGGATTTGTTCAATAAATTTATATTATACAATATTTTTTTATAACAAGGTTTATACTGACATTGTTTGCAGAGAGAGAGAGCGAGAGAGAGAGAGAGAGAGAGAATGACAGACACAATCAATGTGTCATAAGCAGTGAATTGGGAAGGGAATTATACATTGTGGGCTTTAATACAGCCTGGGATTGTCAAAAAGGTCCAAAAAGAAAAAAAAAAAGAAAAAAAAATCCTAGACATGTATGCTATAAAATGTATAAAATGCAGTGGGTGAATAGATAAACGAATGACTGAATTAATAAGTCGACCCCCTCCAGTTTAACATGATAACTAAAAAACAAAACAAAAAACAAAAACAAAATAAATGCTATCATCTTTCATCCAAATTAAATGACCATATAAGGAGGACAAACCCTTTCGAAGCCAGTGCACCAGCTCAATCAATAAAGCAACTTTGTTTTGCCTGTTATATTCCATAGCCATATCTGTCACCTGCTGGATGGTTCGTGGATGCTGGATTGATGATGGATTAGTTGCAGCTGTGCTGGTCAGCCATAGACAGACAGACAGTTTCTGCACAGAAATGTACAAAAGCAGAGCAGTAAACCATTATTTTCTAATTGTTTCACAGTGGTTCCATTCTCAAACTCAAATAACATGGTCATACATAACCTTGCAGAAAGGATTTTCCATGAATTTAGCAACAGCAGGAAAAGAGAGCAAGGGAGATGGTCGAGCAAGATACACAATGAATGGGGTCCCGTGAGAGAGAGAGAGAGAGAGAGAGAGAGAGAGAGAGAGAGCGCTAATGCACAGAAATGCTCTAACTCACAGAAATGAACGGCTACTTTTGGATTGTTTAACAGCGGTTATGTTATAAAACTCAAACAACACGCTCACAAATCCTCACAACCCGCTGGAAGTTTTATTTTTTTTTATTTTTTTTGCAGAGCCAGACTTCTGTCTGGCTCTCTCAAACCTTTGCTGCCCAATATAGGGTCCATGGGCTACATTTGGTCCACACTCCCTTTGTTTTGGCCCACAGTGGCAATTGACAAATTCTCTGTCAATTAATAAATTCCTGTTAAGCAGATTAAACAGTATTGTATTTATAATTTAGAAATTTTATGTTAATTTAGAATGTTACTTTTCTATAAAATATAATATGTGTAGTTGTAATGTCATTGTAGGAGTGTAAGTCACACAAAATCAATATTTGCTTTCACCCCATGGTGCTTCAAAGGAAAGAATTTTGGCACCTCTGCTGTAAACATATACCGGTATGTGGTTTTGAAGTTACATTTACCTTGAAATGAGCTTGTTTGTTTCTTTCATTTCCAAAGCGTAGGTCTGGTGGTCACCAAGACCCCTGCTGCTTGTTTTTATGTGTGGGGTTTTATTTGTTTGTGTGTGTGTGTGTATGTGTGCAAAAATCAGTTTTAGCACAAAACAGGGACACCAATATTTCAAATGCCACAACTTTTTTTCAGTGTGCTCAATAATTCCACATCTTTCTGCCATTGGAGTTGTTTCCATTTGCTACATCAAAGCTACAGCAAAGTTAATCCAAAGAGTTAATCCAAAGAGCTGGTTTACATGATTGTGTTCCTGAAATAACCATTTTGAAAAATGTATAACTTGAAATAACATCATTTGTTTGCCTAAATATTTCTATTTTTTATCATCATTGTTAAACCTGAGAATATCTAAACTTGATACCAACACATTTTCCTGAAATTTTAAAAGGTTTTCTGTCAGTTGGTAGAAAGTTAATGACTCCTTTATCATATGTTCAAGAGAAATCTATATTATAATGGTCGAGGTATAGTGAACCATCCTCTACTGTGCACTCCCTCCACTTAGCACCATTGGCAATGCTCGTAGAGTTCAGATATGATCACTTTTCCAAAGGGGTTTTTGATTAGAATTTTCTCCAATGGAGACAGTGGAGGAACCAGCACAGATTGGCCTATAAAACTCCTGGGTTGTAAATATTAAAAAAAAAGAAGTTTTTTTTACAGGGAATATTATATCTAATGACCAGCTCCTTAAATGATAAGAGATTTCCATTATTTCCAAAAATATCTTTCATCTGTCTTACTCCTCTATCCACCCATCATATAAATAAAGCGACGTTTATTCTAAAGCGTGGGACTTCCTCTACAGACTTTAATATTGGTCGTAGCCCCTTCAAATTTGGCATGGAGATAGAGTGGGGTACCCCCCTAACATTTTGTCTTATTTTGAGTTGGCCAGGCAGGACAGATACTGCAAGGCTGGAACTATTGTTCCTGTTGGAGGCCTATTGTGTGGCTTCTGCTGCATGAAATGTCACCAAAATTGGTAGGGAAGTTGGTTTTGATGAGTACAAAGTGATGGAAGATAATTTTAGAGCAGCTGAACAAAAATGCAGATAGTTCAAATCTACCCTTTTTTCGATGACACCCGAAACCAAAAGACAAATAAAAAGATCCTTATTTTTTCTTCATTATGCTTGACTGTGCATGCTTGAATGAAGGTATTTCTGCCTCAAATAGATACGATATGTGCAAGGCACATTGTTTGCACCATTTTGGGAAAACCCCTGTTTGTTTCAGTGACATGAATGAAAGCGAGGCTCTCATGGTCACGTGGTTTTGTTTACATTTGTTGTCACAGGGAATTCCCCTCAGCAACCACGTGGATTTGACAGAAGAAAACACAGCAGACAGTTTTTCCACTGTGGGACCTCAAAAGAAGCACATAAGGGAAAAATAACACAGAAAAGAACACAGAAAAAACATTGGGGGGGGGAGTCTGTGGTCAAGATGCAATGTGATGAAATGTGGATACTGGATGCTCAAGAACAGGGTCTCCAGAAGGCCTTTTCACTTACATGAAAGAAGCTACAACCAGAAATGTAGTACACAAAGAGGCTCTGGTATAGAAATAATAAAACTTATCTTTATCTCATATGATGTGTCAATCAAAGAGTTTTCCTTCTGTCATGTAGTGACGGGTAGTCAATGCACTAGTAAGACTAGAAAGGAAAGAGGTTTTTTTTCCAGATATTTTTTAACATCATGCCAGACACCAATTATGTTTTTGACTGTAGGATTAGATGTACTCTTTGTGAGGTTTTTGGCTTTATCTGAATATATGTAAGTGGCTAGTGATAGCTTTAAGGAATATGACTCAATATTCCTCCATAATGGAGATTCATCTGTGATGAAGTAAAACATTATAATCTACTTTCAGCTTCTCCCAAGTTCAACTCAGGGTCGCCACAGCAGATCCCACATGGATCTGCATGTAGATTTGGCACAAGTTGTACACCGGATGCCCTTCCTGACGCAACATGAAGAATGGGCAGGGGTGGCCTCGAACCGCGATCCTTCTGCACTGAAAGCGGTCGCACTAACTGCTAGGCCACCATGCTGCCCAAGGATGAAGTAAAACATTAATGTTCTTAATTGAGCTGCCCAGTAATACCACAGCATGTTAGGACACTGTAACCCTCCCCCATTATAAGGCAAATATAGAAGAGACAAATGTAGCCTGGGGGCATCTATTATTCCATAAGAAATCACTGAACATTTTCATCGTTCTCGAAAAAAAAAGTCTGGTTGAGGTGGCAAGGGGATATTCTGGAATAAGTATAATTGCTTGGGGGAGAATATTCATCTTGAGTATGTTGATTCTGCCAAGTAGGGAGATTGGGAGATTCGACCATCTCTCACCTGTTTTAGAAATAGATGCTATAATTGGACTGTAGTTAGAATTCACAACGTCTTCTAGTTTAGGAACAATCTGAATTCCTTAATAAATAAAGACATTCATTGTTCTGAAATGATGAACATGTTTTGGTGGATTAGTCCTCTCCTCTGAATTAAGGAGCAATAAGGAGGATTTTGAGTTATGTATTTTATAACCAGATATACAGCCAAATATTTTAATTAGATCCAAAACTGATTTTTCTAAATTTGGAGGAAAAACAATTACGTCATCAGCAAGTCCTCCTCTATTTATGCCAGTAATCTTTGTATTCTCCCTCACAGCAATGGCAGAAATACACAATATCTTGATTGTTTTCAATGAGGAACGTGATGCTTTATGCAATTTTCACACTCACTTCAATTTTCCATTGACTGCTTCGCCATTGTCTTTTCCCATTATGCATCGCTCATCTCTAGCCAACAGGATCACCACTAACATGACCAACAGATCTCCGCATCACAGACCTCCCCGCCAAGCGATTTCTTCGCAAGTGATTTCTTGGACACACAAGACAGAAGTAAGTTTTCTTTTTCCTCAGATTTTGAATATTTATGACAACTCTGCCATTGTCCTTTTCCCATCATGCATTGAACGTTTCAAGCCTGTCATAGCTGCGTTAAGCTTGTGTGAGTGGTGCAACTCTTGTTGGATTTAATGCATTTAATTTGTGCTTTGTTGGACTTGCTGAAAATTTCGTTCTGTGCTTTCCACAGGTTAATGCTAGTAATCCTTTACAGTTGGGAATGTCATTTAGGCAGAAATTTCTCAAAAACACCCATAGGTCATAAAGGGTTAAATCTTTGACATATATACTAATATCAACTACAGAAATACTTATTCAAATAAATTCAAGCATGTTTGAGCCAATCATGAGCTAGCCAACTGGGATTGGACCACCTTCGCACATATGTACATCACACTAGACACTTCATTCGGTAAACCTTGCTAGTACCGGGTTGGACCCAGTTTTCCTTCAGACCTGCCTTAATTCTTCATGGCATCGATTCAACAAGATGCTGTAAACACTCCGCACTGATTTCGGTCCCTATTGACACCACACAGTTACCACAGCATTGTACCACCACCAGCCTGAATTCTTAATTCAAGACTGGGTGGATCCAAGCTGTTATGTTGTTCAGCCAGTTTCTAACCCTGCCATCTGAATGTTAGAAATCAACACTCATCAGGCCAGGCAATGTTTTCCTATCCTACATTGTCTAATTTTGGTGAGCCCATGCTCACTATACTTTCACTTTCCTGCTCTTAGCTGATGGGACTGGCACCCTGTATGGTTGTTGCTGGTGTAGGTCATCTGCTTCAAGATTCCATGTGTTGTGTGTACCTTGGTTGTAACAAGTGGTTATTTGAGTTACTGGTGCCTTTCTATCAGGTTGAACCAGTCTGGCCATTCTTCTCCGACTTCTACCATCAAGGCATTTTCACCCAGAGAACCGCGCCAAACTGGATGTTTCTTCTTTTTGAGACCATTCTCTGTACACCATTGAGATGGTTGTGCATGAAAATCCCAGTAGATCACCAGTTTCTGAATTCCTCAAACCAGACCGCCTGGCACCAACAAATATCATGTATCATCCCATTCCGATGCTGTGTGTGAACTTCATCTGATCCTCTTGACCATGGTTACATGCCTAAATGCATTACGTTCCTGCTATGTGATTGCCTGATGAGATATTTGCTTCAATGAGCAGTTGAACAGGTGTTCCTAAGGAAGTGGCCAGTGAGAGTATATTTCACCCCTTAGGCCCCTATCACACTGGGCTGCGAATGGTGGAGAATGGTGGCGACCTGATGGAGCTGCGAAATTGCGAGGAAATAGGCGAATTTTCGCCAGATCGCACCTGCAGTCACACTGAAATGGAACAGCGACACAATAGCGGATGGCCCGTGCATGACGCTCGACACGCACACGGCATTCGCTCGTCATGTGTGGGACCTCTCAGCGATATTCGGGCCAAAAATGTGCCTGGACGTCGAGCAAATGGCGAGTGTCATTCGCTGGATGACGCCCCGCATGTGCGGGAGTCACGAGCGACATTCATGCGCCATGAATGAACACATGAATGACTGAATGAATGGATGAATGACACTGGGAATGTTGCCAGACATTTGCGTGAGTGTCACATTTATACATGACAATTGAGACATCGCGACGAGAGAATTCCAGTTTTGAACGGGTCAAATCAATCGTGGCTGTGCCTTTTAATTATATATATTAATAGCCCGCTGTCTAACTTACTAAAACAAAGCTGACTGATTACTATGTGTGGTTCATAGCGAGTTTGGTTGCTTTATGCATCTAGATTACTGTTTATTCATGTGTTATTTACCTGCGGCCGCTGTCCGTGGTCCTGATAAACATCCACAGGCGAGC
>OMMV01219787.1:0-10989 GCA_900302635.1 Chatrabus melanurus | reverse complement strand
TGTCAAAGAGAGATGCATGGTAACCAAAAAAGTATACCATAGAGTCAAAGTAGGACAATTCACTTGTGCACTTTAAAGAAGCTACATATCTTTCTGGGGTCATAAATGACCCCACACAAGTTTCCGTCATCCTTATCACACCGATCGGCCGATCACTGCAAAAAACTATGAACAGTTGTAGGACAAGTAGATAGACAAATTCATGAGAGGAAACTTTTTTCTGATTAATAATATTAAAACGGCACATAGTATTATACAGCTTGGGTCGTAAATGACCCCACTCGGTCGCTTGAGGGTTAACATGTTATTTTAAAAAATGCCGTTACCGTTTGGTTTTACCAGAGAATTTTACCCATAGCAGATGCTAGCGTGGCGCAAGTCCATATCACGAAGTTATGCTGTCTGTCGTTGTCTTTCATATGAATTTGTTTTGTTTCTAGTGTATGCCAGTGACAGTATGATTTACTGGGACCGGGAGATGACCCAGCCTGTAGCCCAAACTCTGCATCAGCAGGAAGGAGATGACAGCCTGTATTTGGACCCAGATTTCACGACTTCTCTCAACATAATTGAACTGGTGAATTCAATAAGGGCCCAACTCCATTTTTAGGATGGCCACATTTTTCGAAGTCATAATTTTTCTGTTGGTAGATTCTCTTAAAGTTTGATAGAAATCAAGAGAGCAATTATTTTTATAATGTTAAAAACTGTTTTCCTTCCAAATAATTCTATCCTGTGAAAATTGGAACAAAATTCTTTTTTAAAAAATGGAGTTGGGCCCTTATTGAATTCACCAATTCAATTCAATTCAATTCAATTCAATTCAATTCAATTCAATGCAGTGCTGCTTGTGAAACAAAGTGTTATGGTTATAATTTTTCATGCATTTCATGCAAATTATTGGGTAAATGTTGTCTGAAAAGCCTGACAATAATGGCCTAGTTATTAATTCACATACAGACTAAGTAGGCCTTGTGTAATAAAAAAAATAGGTTTAAATTGATTTGATTGCAGTAAATGAGTATAAGAGCCTCACTATTTTACAACCCGTTCCTTCTGTTAGTGTGTACTTAAAAGTAAATTGTTGGAAAGTATAGGAAAATAAGGTATACTTGTGTGAAACAAACACAATAGGAGGGTTAAATTTATGTGTGCAATTGCAATGACATGCATGCTTGAAACAATAACTTACATTTACTCGAGAATAACTTCTTTTCTTGACCCATTTAGGTGAGAGCAGTACAGAGGAGAGCAAGCTGCCTCAGAATCAATCTGTCAATAGAGACCAGATGCTCTTTTTAATAGATCTCATGCGCCAGCATTTGATGAAGGACAACTCTGACCTCCCTCGCAATCTAGCTGAACTGAATCAAATGGCGAGGGGGGAAAAGAAGGTGTTTTGGCAAAAAATTGCCACAAAATTAAACAATCAGTTTCAACAGAATTTTGAGACTGAAAAAATGTCTAGAAAGTGGGCAACACTGGACGGTGTCTACAAGAAGGCCATAGATAACAATGGCTCAACAGGGAAGGGGCCCACAAAGTTGAGTGAACTTATTGGGGGAAATCATGATGTTGATTTTCCTGTTGTAGGCACTGCAAAGGGAGTAATTGTTAGGCACCCAGAGGTCCTCAATCAAGGCGGCTCTGCAGCAGCAACTCCATTCACAGGCCTCACTGCTGAGGAAGGTCTGTCTTCTCCATCCTCCGGTTTTGATGCTGCACAATCCTCCGATTCCGAGAGCTCAGGACCTTCGCCTATGTCACCACCTGCTCACACCACTGCTCACACCATTCCCGGTTTCAAGCGTAAAAGAAAGTCCAAAGAAGACAAAACGCAAGTCATATGTTTTCTCAGAGAGTGCGAGGAAGTGAGTCAACAGAGGCATGATGAAATCCTGGGGCAAGTAAACACAACAAATGCTCTTTTTGAAAGGCTGTTGCAGTCATGCCAGCAGGAATGAAGACGTAGTTTAAGTGATGTGGATTTGAGTTTTTTTATTTTGTTTTATTTTATTTTATGTGTTGTTAGCAAATGAGGTATTTATCTGAATGCTTTAAATGTACACCTTGGGAATATTTTATGTTATTTGAAAGGTTGTGTAAAAGAATATATTTTTGATGAGTTTATATTTGCAGAACGTCATAGCAAGTTTAGATTACAGAAGAGATTTATGACAGAATCTTTGTCTTTTTTACACATATTTGTTATTACAAAGAAGCTTTGTTTTTACCAAACTGAAGAAATGTATACAGACAGTGTTAAAGTCTATACAATGATTCCATTGTTTTCAAGATGCTTCTCTGTTTAGACATATTATTGTCATGAAAGTCTTGGAAGACTTGTTCAGTTACAAGTTTTGCATTAAAAAGAACCACACAACTTTCTGACTTTTTTTACTTCCTCTTTGCTACAACCTTTATAACATGTTTGTCCACAATATATAAGCATTGCTTTAGGTTTGTCTGATGGTTGTATTAGTGTCAAAGGACAAAATATGAATATGCAAACCAATCAATTACAAAGCAAGCAAGCATAACCAATACATTCTTAAGATCATCAAAAATTAAAATAATCTGCTTGCATGGTAGAAAAGGAATACTCAAATAGTGTGGAATACTCAAGACTTCAGTCATTCTCATCCTCTTCCCAAGGGCACCCATGTGGGTCCCCTGGGGTGGGTATTTTCAGACTCCCCAATCTACATGTTGTGAAGTGCACAAGCAGCTACAATGATTTTCACAACTATATCCACTCGAGAATTTTATAGTTCATGAAGCCGCCTCCATTTACATTTAAGTTGGCCAAATGCTTGTTCAACTACTACCCTCCCTCTGCTGATCGTTGCATTTATGCATAAGTCATCATCACTCAAGACACCATTGTCACGTCTTGGTGTGACTATGAAAGGGAAGCTGCCGTTGATGTACGCGCGGTCTCCAAACAGTTGGTAAGATCAGCAACAATGCTCTGTAACAGCACAGAGTAGTAGGCCGTGCGGTTCAAATAATCTCCCCCCCCTTAGAGGTCATCGCTGAATTCTGAAGTGGCACCCATGGATGACGCCAACTATGACATCAATGCCGCATACCCGTTTGAACAGGGCTGCCTGGACAGCTCTCTGACAACCATTTGGCCAGGTAATGAACTGCTCTGCAATGGCACATGTGGTCAAGCATTTCAGTGATGACATGATGAGCTGCTCCTTGACTAATGTTAAATTTATCGGAGAGCTCACGAAAGGAGTTCTGATTTGCCAAATATCAAAGGAGCATCATCACTTTCTTCTCTAACGGAATTCTTGCTGGACCTCATGGTCATCTGTCATCCCATGTTGTCTCAGTTTACTGCAGAAGAGGCGGAACTACTCTCTGGCTCTTGAATGTGCTATCCTCCATGTCTAAAAGGGTCATCCATGCTAATCCCGTTTTTAGGACAGGCAGTTTGCCACTCTCCTGGGAATGTAGTATGACAGTCCTTTAGAAAACAAAACCGAGGGTTAGTTATCCACATAGGCTATGCTACACAAACATGTCTTTCACACAGGTAGGCAACAAAGGTAGGCTATGTTATGTGTGCTTCACATAATGGCATGTACATAAACAATGTAGAAACATGAACAAGAATTAATTTTTTCGTCTTTTCAAAATACCCTACGATTCATAGTCTACAAAACAGTTACATTACTCACCGTTTGCATTTTGCTGCATCCTCCTCCTGCAGTAGCAGGTGAATTAACAAATCAATAACTGTTTTTCCACTGTAGCAGGTAAGGATAAACCATGTGTCTGCCATTTTTCTTTTCGCTCCAACAACAAAAGCACTTGAACATAACGCACTCGTAGTTCCGAATTCACAAATGGGAAGTATCATCTTCCCGATAGTACCAGGCAGCATCAATCCAGTGGAAAAGGAGGCCGGTAATCATCAGCGAGTTACTCCATTACACTGGCAAGAGAGCTCTTTGCGCTGAGCACATCTGATTGGCTCACACAGATGCAAGCTATTTATAGCATTGGGAAAAGCCCTTGTTAAGCACAGATAAGGGCAGCTCACATATATATTTTGCATATTTTTCATTTGGGCTTCATTTAAATTATGTTCTATGCCCGTGTCATACTGAAACAGCTGAGTAGAAAATATGCAGTGCTCTGAGTGGCAATTCTAAATGAATCAGCACTCTGGGTTCTGTTAAAAGTTGCGGCATTTAAAAATGTAATATGAAATGTACAAAAACAAAGAAATCAAAGTAAGTTGTTGTTGTCTGAGATATGTAACAATGCTAACTTTCTGATTTGGATCAAAATGGGTAACACCACTCATTATTGTACAGTTAGGACATGGAAAACAAAGCAGAATTAAGCAAAAGTAAAGCAGAACAGCATAAATAAATACATTCATTTTCTGTACCAGCTTACTCCAATTACCGTAAGGGTTACGGGGGGTGCAGGAGCCTATCCCAGCGGCCATTGGGCAAGAGGCGAGGTACAACCTGGACAGGTCGTCAGTCCATCGCAGGGCCACATATAAACAGACAAACACATTCACACCTACGGTCAATTTAGAGTCAACAATTTACCTAACCTGCATGTCTTTGGAAGTGGGAGGAAGCCAGAGCACGCGGAGGGAACCCACGCAAACACAGGAAGAACATGCAAACTCCACACAGAAAGGTCCAGGTCGGAAGCGAACCTGGGACCTTCTAGCTGTGAGGCAACAGTGCTAACCACTAAGCCACCGTGCTGCCCTAAATGAATACAACAATAAAGCAGAAAATATCTCTAGTTACAATAATTCAATTCAATTCAATTCAATTTATTTATATAGCGCCAAATCACAACATAGGCGCTTCACAAGGGTAAGGTCTAACCTTACCCACCCCCTGAGCAAGCACAATAGCAACAGTGGTAAGGAAAAACTCCCTGGAATAACACAACCATGGCAGATTAATGAAAGTTAAGCATGTTATTAAAGCTTCACATTCTTCCTGACCACAGAATGGATTAAAAACGACACATGACAGTCGAATTTTCACATTGTTCAACACATATTCTCATTCTTCCCTAAAATACAATGTATTCATTGAAGACACTCACATGTGTGTTATATTTCAATTCAAATTCGATCCCAAGTCTGTTCAAATCTCCTCAATCTCCCCACTTCCTGTGTGTGACGTCACTCTCAAACACGGACAGATTTCTGCCCGTTTTGCCAGTGTGTGCCTGCCTCCTTTTTCGACCTAGCGGAGGAGGCGGGAACCAGTCAGCGTTTTTTTTTTTTGTGGCAGTTGGCATACCAACTGATAGGTGCATTACCGCCACCATCTGGATAGGAGTGCGGATCGGTAGACTGACTACACACCTGGCGACCAGCTGCCCCCTCTCCTAGTGCACCCATAACCATTTCCAAATTCATTCCCCCAATTCCCAAGTACCTACTCGCTGCTTTCACTATAATTTTCATGTTCTCAGTCCAGCTCTGTGCCTGCACAGAACGATTAATCACCTCCACCATTAACAACACAAAATCCGATTTAGACATCAACAATGTGTCTTCAGCAAGCTTGGTGCAAGACGGACACGTGATTAAACATTGTGCTCCGTAACGCCAAGTAACCATGAGCTGGCCACGCCCATCAAGTGACAAACGCCAACTTCTTATCGCCCTCATTTGTAGCTAATCTGACCGTAGGGTAATGCTGCACGTAATGTTAAACGTTGCTCACTGCAGATAACATGCAAGATAAAATACTTAAATGACATCAACGGTCTTTAGTACTTTCATTTTAGTGACAGCCGATGGGCAAATTCAAGAAAAGTTTTGGAAAACATACGCTTATATTGTACATATTGACTCCAGATAACATGGTTATGTGGTCGTTATTAAGTGTTTTGTGTCAGGGCGCCCACAGCACAAAAGAACTACTGTGTATTCTACACAAATTTTACCGGATTTCACCCATCTATTCTACTAATAGATTTAATCTATTCTAATATATTCTAATGATTTCTTTAAAACGTTAAAATACATACATCCAGTAAATACATAATAATAAAAATTGTTAGATGTTTCATGACAGATGGAGATTATAACCCGAAGAATCGGCTATGCAGTCATCTTAATAGCAAACCTTATGTCATAGATGCAGTCTGAAGAAGGTAATAGTCAGAATGACAGTGTAAAATTCTTAGAAAATGTTAGGGGGAGTAAATAAATTTATCTTTTGTCTCACCTTAACCTTCACAGCATTTCTGTCTTCTCTGTGTAATACTGCGTGCCATTAACATTCGCTTTTTGTCAAGAGCTGAGGCAAAATAATAGAACTTTGCGCTTTTCGTATCTGTCAGTCATCTTCATCCTCCAGAATGGAAAAATATTGCTTTCAAAAATGAAGTAGCTCACTCTGCAGCTAAAGTCTCACTACACTTCGCCTTTCTCTTGCTGTATTGAATAAGTGCTAACAAGTGAGAGGATGTGAAGTCATTGTGACATTTTATCACTTATGAGTTGACAGGTTTTGACATTGATGGAAAAGCCTCCAAGAGGAAGCTTAATAAAAGATTAAGTAGTGGAACTCTCTATTGACTGCATTATCTGCAGTGAATTTGCTTTTAGTTGCTACAAACTTCCTGTTGAAGTTAAATCTGCCTTCCTCTGCAGACTTTTTATTAATTTTTGTAAAGAAACCATCCGTTCGACTGAATCAATCACTGACCATAATTTGATTTGCTTTTGAAAAGCTGAGGCAAAACTCCTGAATACATAACCCTAAATTAATTCCCCCTCCTAATTGTACAATAACTGGTGTCCTTGAAACCTCAGGCAGCATACAGAACTCCACATTCCCTTCACACTTTTTCTGGAAAGTATTTCTTCTCATTCACATACAGATTCTCATTCAGATACATTTAAAGGGGCCATGTTTTGTAAAATCTGTTAACTTTTACAGATACATATAATTATCTCTTCAACATCCCGAAAGTTCCACAGTTCATCGTCTGTGGATGTAGAAACTGTCCTCATATTAGTTAATTTTTACTCTGAAACAGCTCATTTTAGGTTTCTGTGACTTATGTAACAGAGCTCCATGTCTGGCCTCACCTACTGTAATAATCTGGTCTGTGTTCAGAAAAATATGCCCACGCTGTCTGTGGTAGAAAGATGTAGATGCTGCTCTCTGAGAGGACAAGGTGCGTGGCAAGAATTACCTCCTTTCTATTCAAAGCAACAGGCACAGAACCAGCTGTTTTAGAAAAATGAAAATACTTGTTTTTGTTGTTTTTTGTGTGTTTGTTTGTTTTTTTGGTCGATGCATTAAATGTCATTTTTGTGGAATATTTTTGGTTGAAATGCTAATATCTATTTTTAAGACAAATAGCAGCCTTTTCCTATGTTTTGCAAAAGGCTTGGCATGTACCCTGTACAATGCAGATAGATAGATAGATAGATAGATAGATAGATAGATAGATATTTGGACAGTGACACAATTTTTGTAGTTTTGCCTCTACACCACCACAATGGAGTTGAAATGAAACATTCAAGATGTGCGGCACAGAGAAGGATTTTCATACAAGAAAACAGATCAAATCAAGGCTCAAGTCTCTTGTGTGCCTTCTGGCAAACTATAGCTGAAATTTCACATGTAGAGAAAATCCTTCTCTGTGCCACTCCACCATGAAGGTGTATAACTGGTGATGAAAAAGACAAAGAAGCTGTGACTGGTAGTGTAACAGTCAAAAGTTCACGATGCACAGTTTCTCTGATCACAGCCACAGAAGTCTTTAAGCCGCAGAAGCCTGTAACTACTTCAGAGTTGTCATGGGTGCCTTGGTGGCTTCCCTCACTGGCCTCCTTCTTGCGCGGACATTCAGTTTTTGAGAACTGCCTCCTCCAGACAGATACAGTTTGTATTTAATGATTGAATTAAAGACATATTCATTCATTTTCTGTACCCACTTATTCCAATTAAGGGTCACAGGGGTCTGGAGCCTATCCCAGCGGTCATTGGGCAAGAGGCAGGGTACACCCCGCACAGGCCGCCAGTCCATCGCAGGGCCACACATAGACAGACAAACACATTCACACTTACAGCCAATGTAGAGTCACCAATTCACCTAACCTGCATGTCTTTGGAAGTGGGAGGAAGCCGGAGCACCCGGAGGGAACCCATGCAAACACGGGGAGAACATGCAAACTCCACACAAAAAGGACCAGGTCGGAAGCGAAGCTGCGACGTTCTCGCTGTGAGGCAACAGTGCTAACCACTAAGCCACTGTGCTGCCTGCACGACAACCACATGTACAGAGGCAAAGTTACAAAAATTGACTATAGATGAGTTCATCCTCTCCAGTTTAACACGATAACTCAAAAAACAGAAATGGTATCATCTTGTAGCTCATCAAATTAAAAGGGCATATAATGAGAATAAATCATTCAAATTTGATGTGCCACATCAATCCAAAAAGCGACTTGGTTTGCCGATATAATATCACGTAGAAATGTTTGCCAGCTGCTGCGTAGTTAGTGGATGCTGGATTGATGATGGATTAAGAGCTGGTGTGGCTGTCAGTCAGAGAGACAGGAATGTCCTAAATTAGAGATGTAAACAAATGCGTTGTGATTGTTTCACAGCAGTTACATTTTAAAACCCAAATAACAGTCAGAAGTCCACACAACCCTGCAGAAAGAATTTTGGGGCAATTCTCCAGTGGAATGTAATTCCATTACCGATAAAATCCAGTTCAGAGTAAATAAATGGCCATACTGGATTGTCATACATGGCTATCCAGTACGACATTCCACTGGAGAATTGTCCTTTGTATGAATGTAACCGAAGCAGAAGTGTCTTCATTCTCTCTCTGTCTCTCTCAACATATGTTTTGAAGTTACATGTAACTTGTAATGAGCTTGTCAGTTTCTTTTACTTCCAAAGCTTACGACTGCTGGTCACCAAGGCCACCACTGCTTGTGTGACATTGCTGAAAATATGTTTAATGTGGATGATTTAATGCTGCATTCCAGACAAATACAAATTTGAACATTTTGTACCTCCAACTTGAAAAAGTACTTTACAATGACACTTGAAGTCAGAAAGAAACTTTATTTATCTCCTTGCTTACAGAGAGCCGTTTGTATGATGTGATTGAGTGCAGCAACCACAGAGTCAATGTAAAGAATCATTTTACAGTCAAACAAAGGTATTTTCCTGCAAGAGTTTGAAATATAAAGTACTACAAATAACACAAAGCAGATTATGTTTATAGACTGATGTTAAAACATATCACCAATGGTGGGTTTCTATTTATATTATTTACGCTGAACATTTTATTCACACTAGGCACACCTATGTATATATGTATATAATCTCACAATTTTAACTCTTATCGACAAACTTGGGTACTGACTTTGTGTCAGATGAACAATTACTTAGGGAGACTCAGATGAGGAGTATCACTTGCATTATGAGGGAGTGTTAGCTACAACATTTTGGCTATGTGAGATGTTTCACTGGACATGATCCAGCATGCAGTGTTGAGGACCCCTGTGGCTGGAGAAGGGCGAGAGGACACCCACGCTTCATCTGGCTGCTGCAGACAGATGGTTACTTTTGAGAGGTGGGGATGGATTGGTTTCTGCCTGGGTGGTTGCCATCCAAGACCCAAGGTGGTTCCGTAGTGTGGTGGATGCAATGATGGGTGGCCTGACCTGACGGTGTAAAGAGAGTTGGAATGCTTTGAGGTTGGAAGTGGGAATTTTCAACAGGGAAATTTCAACATTCCGCATGGACATCACGGTGCTTCGAAATTTCTGTAGATTTAATTATTTTTGTTTAAGAGTTCATCATTATTTATGTATTTAAATCAATACATCCTCTATACTTGGACATTTTCACATCATTTTAGCTTATTGATTAAGCTGTCGCTTCATTCTGTATAAACCTGGAGTTGCATCAGGAATGGTGTCCGCCATAAAACTGTTTTGCTATGTCATGAATTGAACCCAATATGCAGACAGATGCAGGAAACCAGGTAAAGTATAAATAAATGAATTTATTAGCAAAAGTAGAAACTAAAAGGGGTTAAAACAGGAGTAATCAGGAATTAAAGTCAAACAATAACCAAAACTAGTGGGCAGAGTCAAAATAATACGAAGGTGAAGGTCAACCAGGACATAAAAATAAGACAGTGGGGATGTCAGGGTCTAAGAGGGAACAAAGTCAAAAGGGACAAAACAGTGAGGTCAGTGTCTTTACTTAACAAAAGAGGGACCAGTGAACGTCAGAAGGGGAGTCCAGGTCAGGAGAAGTCCACAAGGTCCGGGAGAAGTCCAGGAGAAACACGAAAAAGGACCAGGGCCAGGAACGTACCACTGAGGCTGAGAAAAACAAACAAACAAACAGTCAAACATGGACAGGGCGAACGCACAGAGAACCAAACTAGGACTAAACACTAAAAGAACTAAACACTGAATGAGGCTACAAGATCAAAATACGGAACCCAGAGTGACGCAGAGGACAAAGGCAGAATGTACTGGCAACTAAACTCAGACTGTGGAGGGCTTAATCTTGAATCTCCCAAAGGGGTTGACCCTCTTTTTCCCAGATCGTAGTTAGTTGTACTGTCATGCTTGACTCCACTAAATTGGTGTCCTTGACCGACTAAGTACCTACACATTCGGCATTTGAAAACTACAAGTAAGTACAAATTGGATGGAAACCTAACTACAAATAAGTACAACCTAGCTTGGATTGAGTACGACTAACTATAACATGGTTTCTCAGACTACAAATAAGTACAATCTGGTTGACTGCTAACTACAAATAAATACAATCTGACTTGAGGTGAATACAAATAACTACAAGATGGTCCCTCAGATTTGTCCTGTCCCAACTTGTACTTGCTTGTACTTGTACATTGGAATGTTTTTTGCAGAAATCAACTTGTCTTTTCCACAAAAACACTCCAGGGTCTGACACCTATGGATATGTT
>OMMV01219784.1:0-10203 GCA_900302635.1 Chatrabus melanurus | reverse complement strand
AACCAGATCATTGACAGAGACTGAGGGCAGAGCTGGTGTGGGTGTAAAATCCTGGGTGAATAGTGTACAGGTGTTTTCGTTGATATAGCGTTTTCTGATTACCTCTGTTGTAATTTTACTGATGTCAGCGGAGATGGCCATTCTAAAGAAAACACAGTAATGATCAGAAAAGGCAACATCAGTCACCAAAACCTCAGAAATGTTGAGCCCTTTGGAGATAATTAGATCTAAAATATGTCCCTTATTGTGTGTTGGCTCTGTTACATGCTGGGAAAGTTCAAAGTTGTCGAGGATGTAGAAAAGTTCTTTCGCACTGCCATCTTTGGGATTATCAAGATGAATATTAAAATCACCCACTATAACAACACAGTCAAAATCAATACAAACAACAGACAGTAGTTTAGAAAAGTCTTCAACAAAGTGTGCACTATATTTTGGGGGCCTGTAAATGGTTACTAACACTGCTTGACGGGAGGATCTCAACTGCAATAAGCAACTTACCTACAGCAATAAGACTGTTTAACAGTGCTCACTCATAATTTTCATGTCCTGCTATGTCCGTCATTCCCACAACCTACAGCTACTTTACCACTGCAGTAATCCACCTTGGCTAAAAATAACTGGGGTTTTTTTTTTTCGTTCATGGCTGGTACTTTTTTCCAGTGCAATAACGTTCATGACCTGTATTTCTTTTGGTGCAATAATGCAAAATGTATATATTTATGCTCTGTATATAGCAGGTGCATTGTACTGTTAATCTCAGTTTTTTTTTGTATTCATCCTTTTAGGGCTGTTTTTTTCTTGAGCTGTTGTGACAGGCAAATTTCCCCAATGTGTGGATCAATAAAGATGATCTTATCTTACATTCTGATCATGTGCAACCAATGTACATATTTAAATCGTGTCAAGCCATACCATGTTTATTTCTGCTGTAAAGTTTGACATTTTAACATTGGGGGTCTATGGGGATTGACTCAGTTTTGGAAGCAGCCTCCAGTGGCCATTTGGGAAACTGCAGGTTTTGGCACTTCCTTGTTGGCTATATTTTTCAGCACAGGACGTTTCCATTTGGTCCGTACTGTCACTGCGCTTCAAAGTAAAGTGTTGTTTATCTGTGATCCACTGTCACAAGTTAAATATGTTTATGAATTTTGAAAAATACCATGTAAAACTTTTACGTTCAATTTTGATTTATAAAAGATCTTAAAAGGGAAGAATTTAACCCCCCAAAAAGAAAAAAAATGGTGAAACCTATTAAAAACTGTTCAAATTCATGTGTAAAAATTATTTATTTATTACTGATGCACTGTTGTGATCACCTTGATGTTTCCATGTATGCTATTGTTAATTTATGTATGATTTGATTTTTATTAGGATCAGTCAGCGATCAAAGTCAGAGATTAAAGTCAAATTTCCATCCATATTGCTAATATAGAGGAAAATGGCTAATTTTATGGAAATTAGATATTTTATTGTTAGTGAACTTGACTTTTTAAAGCTGCAGTGTGTAGGATATTAGTGTCATCTAGTGGTGAGGTTGCAGATTGCATTATGCAGTCACCAGGCACTATTTTGTTTCCCTTCACTTTTTCATTTCTTTGGCGACAGGGATTCATGCTCCCTTGCCGTCCCTTGTGATAAGCAACATGTATGATGCTCCATTTCACAAAGATGAGGGTTCTCAAACATGGTAACCTGCACTAGCAACCAGTAGACAGTGTATAGGGAAGCAACCATTGACCCCTCTTCTTTTTTTTCTTCAGTCTTCCAGCAGCACTGTAAAATGCAAAAGGCAGAATAAGTATGTTCCTTTTGGGCTATTGTATCAACATGGTGGTGCAACACGGCGGTGCGACATGGCGGCCTCCATGAGGGGGCCCGCTCCCATGTAATTATGCACAAATGAACAGGTGGCTATGAATGGTATATTCCATTTTTGCTAATAAACACCCCTAAATCCTACACACTGTAGCTTTAAAAGCACCTTGTAACATTTTCTCTACATGCCTGATAATTTGGTTGTGGTGTTGCTGTGCTCTATGAAGACTTTTGATCTAGGTTATTTATTTTTATCTCTTTCCTATCCCATTCATTGCTTTGCAAGTACCATACCTCAGTTTTATTGAGAAAACCCCTTTCAGGGTCCAGACCTTCAGTTTAGGAATCACTCCTTTATGGGTCAAACTTAAATAGATATGTGGGTAACTTGTCTTGAGTCTTAAATGCGGATTATATTGCACTCCTTTATCCTGCTGACTTCTCAGTTTGAGTTTGGATCATATTGACACACTTCTCATCCTTTTATAAGTCAACAGTCTCCCCAGAGACACTATTGAGTTCGAGTCAGTTGTTGCCATGGTTACCTGTAAGCGCTTAAGACATCATCTTTCTTTAAGTGACAGTAATTTGATGGATGAAACTCAACAAGGTGTGCAAATTTCCTTTTCAGGTTGCGTTTCACATCCAACCGTACAGAGGACGAAATGACCAAAGTGTCCATGACAACATCAAATACATCATTGACAGGTAACTTGAATGACTTTTTCAGCACTCAGTCAGCTGGGGTGGAAAACCATTAAAGCTTCATGCATAGTTGAAAGGAAAGAAATAGCAAAATTGAAGCACTTTTAGAAAGACATTCAGATTATATAATACCATCATGATGATTTATAAATGAGCTTCTGAAGCACAGACTTAATGGGGTTGCTTTAAAAAAAAGGTGCACCTGTCATGTAGGTTTAAACAAGACCCCTCCCCCTTTAAAAAACAAACTTCAAAGGCATTCATTTTTAAATCATGGAGAGATTTTACGGGCTGTATCCACTTATTTCCTCCCCTGCAAACTAAAGAACATTGGAAATATAACGAGAATTTTTGTTTGCAACCTCAACAACAGAACAGCCAACGGTTGTTTTGAAGCTCTTTTGAAGCTCGTCATCCTCCGAATGGGGACAATGGTTAACGGGCTCCATCGCTGGCCACAGGGTCTAACGACAGCAGTCCTGATTGGCGTTTTAGTCCAATTTTCTTGGGTGACCAACAGCTAGATTGTCATGAAATATAGTGCAGATTATCTTACTGAGTGTGTCCATGGTGCCTTAAAAATAACATTGTATGTAAAGTCTCGCCACCTCGGTTTCAGTATATTTGTTGATGATGAAACCACTGTCATGTGCCATGAAGGAGCCATTTTGACACTCAACCATACCTGCTGTTTTGCGGGAGTGGGGGGTTTGGTTCATTTGCTTTTAGAAGAGGAGAATTAAGGCCTGTTGAGTGAATGCTGCAGTTAGGTCCATATGTATTTGGACAGTGACACAAAAAAATTTTTCTTTTTTAATGTTGCCTCTGTGCACCACCACAATGGAAATGAAATGAAATAATAAAGATGTGCTTGTAGTTTAGAATTTCAGCTTTAATTCAAGGGGTTTAACAAAAATATCACATTAACCATTTAGGAACTAGAAGCAGTGTGTAAAGCCCCACAGGTGGGATGTCCCAGGGTGGAAGAAACAAAAATCAACCTTTTTTTCCACAGAAACAAAACAGTCCATTTTTTTATTACTCAATCAATATACAATCGTTCATATGAGCTAAACATCAAAGTGTCTATCATAAGTAGTTCCTGAGATATTTAAAAAGAATGTTTCCCTAGCAACCAAATCAACATTGCCTGGAAGACCTTCCAAAGGCCTTTCATATGAGCTAAGCATCAACTCTTTATCATAAGCAGTTCCTGAGATATTAAAAAAGAATATTTCCCAAGCAACCATATTTGCCATAGCAACCAAATTAACATATCATGAAAGCCCTGCCAAAGAACTTTCATATCAGCCAAACATCAACTCTCTATCATAAGTAGTTCCTGAGATATTCAAAAAAGAATGTTTCCCTATCAACTATTGTTTACCTTAGCAACCATGTTAACATGGCACCAAAGACCTTTCATAAGAGCCAAAAATCAAGTCTCTATCTTAAGTAGAAGCTGAAATACTTAAGAAAGAACAGTATGGTACTGTATGGTAAATGTCTGGTGTCAGTAGTTCTCAAAAACGGAGGGACCATGCACAAAAGAGACTAGTGAGGGAAGCCACCAAACTGCTCATAGCAACTCTGATGGAGTCACAACCTTCACTGGCTGTGATTGGAGAAATTGTTGTTTGTTGCTTCAGCAGTCACAGCTTTATGGTGCAGTGGAACAGAGAAGGATTTTCTTAAGAAGACTACAGTTTGACAGAAGGCATGCGGAAGACTCAAGCATAGAACTGATCTGTATTCTTGTAATATCTTTCTCTGTTCCACTCCACCATGAACCTGTGTAATTGGTGATCCAACAGACAAAAGTTGCACTATGCAGTCTCTCCAGTCACAGCCACAGATGCCCATAACTCCATCAGAGTTGTCATAGGTGTCTTGGTGGCTGCCCTCACTAGTCTACTTCATGCACAGTCACTCAGTTTTGGACAACTGCCTACTCCAAACAGGTTTACCATACAATACCATGCTGTTTGTATGTAAATGAACTCCTTATTCAGTGACTGAAAGGTTCATGTGTTCATTCCCTTTGTCATACCACTATATAATATTTTCCTGCTCTATTTATTGTTTTGGGGGGTGCAGTAACAAAAAAAGTGCATGTGTTTTAAATTTGCAAAATATTTATATTCAAAGCATGATTGGCATGACTGAGAGCACACATCTCATTGCACCTCACGAAAAGTTGACAAGACCCTCTCTCTATGGTGCTACACTGTGACCCTGCTAGTTTAATAGACTGTCAAAGGTATTATATCACATTCCCTAAACCATCTCAATCCTGCAGACTGTAATGAAATGTTTCCACACAGCCTGATTGTGTATGACTTTCTGTGTTACTGGGTTTACAGGTATGGTGATCACGGGGCCTTCTACAAGTTCACTTCCAACACAGGGAAAAGCCTTCCTCTGTTTTACATCTATGACTCCTACTTGACTCCTCCAGAGGCCTGGTCTGAATTTTTGACTCCCACCGGCTTCCACAGCGTGCGCGGCTCAGCTTACGATGCCATCTTCATCGCCTTGATTGTGGAGGAGCGCCACAAGCACGACATCCTCGCGGGCGGCTTCGATGGCATGTACACTTACTTTGCATCCAATGGCTTCTCCTTTGGCTCCTCTCAACAGAACTGGAAGACCATCAAAGCCTTTTGCGACGGCAACAATCTGCTCTTCATCCCGAGTGTGGGACCTGGCTACATCGACACCAGCATCAGGCCGTGGAACAACCACAACACGCGCAACCGGGTCAACGGCCGTTACTATGAAACAGCCCTGCAGGCGGCGCTGAATGTGCGGCCTGAAATTGTCTCCATAACGTCTTTTAATGAATGGCACGAAGGGACGCAGATAGAGAGGGCGGTGCCCAAAAAAACAGCAACCCGCGTGTACTTGGACTACCGGCCACACGGGCCGGATCACTACCTGGAGCTGACCCGCCACTGGGCGGAACAGTTCCACAAAGAGAAGGAGCAGTGGCTCGTTTGAGCTGAAACAGCATGCTGGATGAGCGTACATGAGGAACAGGGTGTGGATGTAGAGAATGGTCCACGCAGATGCAATACACACTTCCCGTTAACCGTGTCTGCAAATGTGTGTTTGAGCACACATGCCGCAAGACTTTGGACAGTGATGACGATTTGCCTTCTTGCTTTTGGAAAAAGCAGTCCTCCATCTGCCACGAGGGGGTCCTACAAGCCATGATTCATTCTTTGACACTCGCGTGCACACATTCTCACACATACACTTTGTCTCACGTGCTTTCAGGTTTTTAGGATCCACAAACAGATGAGACAGGGGTGATTACAAAGTTAACTAGAAGGGCACTCAGACAGCGCATACCTGCACCAATTCCAACAGTTCTCTGTTTACGTCTTTGACGATATTTTTCTTTTATCTCTTTATTTTCATTGTGAGATGGTAATTAATACCTTTGATCTTTTATCTAATATTCTTACATCCTGATTGCTGGGCTTTGATCTTGATCCTTGTTCCTGATCATTCATCTTGATTGCCTAATTCTTATCCTGACCTATGACCCTGATCAGTGATCATTTATCCTGATTGCTGATCTTTGATCCTTGCAAGGAGGTGATGTTCTTGTGTTGAAATGATCAGAATTGCTGATTAGTTCAGTGGTCAGGATCAAATGTCAGGATCTGCTCCTTGATGCTGTAATTAGAATCAATTGCAAGATCAGGATAAAAGATCAAAGGCAAGATTCCCACCTTGATCTGGATTAGCACCAAAATTAAATGTGATACCTCTCCATCAACACTTTTATATTCTTTTGAGATGATTTACAAACAAACTATAACTAACCAACCAGCAGACAAATGGCAACAAAAACGTAACCTCCTTAGAAAGGCACTCGGTAGAGTCAGTGCATGCCTCTGCCACATTCTCTTGATTACTGAACTTTGATCCTAAACAAAACTTCTATCATGAGAGTTGACTTGTAATCTTGATTCCTGATCTTTGATTCTGATATCTGATCTTTGATCCTGTTGGCTCCTGATTTCTTTGATTCTGTTCCCCGTTGACCTGTATCTACACCACAATTTAATGGGTTCATTAGTCTCATGCTCCACTTCTCACCATGTTTCACTAGATTTGGTTCATGATTTCTTTTTATGTAATCCTGTGAACACACAGACAAACAGGAGTGATCACATAACCTGTTTGGCCCCCCTTAGTCCGCTCTCTCAGTGCGACTTAACTTAAGCTCAAACACTCCTAATAGTTAAGAAAGTACTAATAGCTTGAAGTTGAGACAAAAACAACTGAAGTCATTGTTTTAGTCGTCAAAATGTATGATCAGTTATCCAAGTGGCTTCTTCAGTCTAACAAAAACTGATGTAGGAATCCAAACTGATGGCCTTCAGAGTGGGAGTGCAGTTCATCAAAGACCTTGTTTTCTTCTCTGCAAAGATTTTCCTGAAGTCAATAACAGGAGACCGCTGGCGCTGATTTGCCCACACAAGCAAGAAGGTTGATGCGTGTCGATGCATGCCGGTCTTCTTTTCTGTATGTCACACAGTGTCACATGCGATTCCATTACTTTCCAAAAGGTGCCGCGCCTAAGAAGTGGTTTGGCGTCAGAATGGCAGAAGGATGTCCCAGGGTCCTATGTTCCCAGGATGCTATGCTTCCAGGTCCTATGGTCAAAGGGTCATATGTTCCCAGGCTCCTATGTTTCCAGGATGCTATGTTCCCAGGCTCTTACGTTTCCTAGGTTAATTCTCGGTTAACGCACAGGTTTTTTTTCTGGAATACTGATTCGTCTGACCACAATACATGTTTCCACTGTGTGATGGTCCAACCCAGATGCCTCTGAGCCCAGAGATGTCTGTGCCAATTCTGGACAAAATTAACGAGGCTTTTTTTTTTTTTTAAACAGTAAAGTTTTAAGTGGCATTTGTGAGTGTAACTGCATACTGTAGCACTTGACAAAGGTTTCCCAAAGTAACTCCTTGCCCATGTGGTTATATCAGCTATTGATGAATGACGGTTTTGTCTGAGGGATCAGAAATCATGGGTGTTCAGTTTAGGCTTGTGCCCTTGCTCTTTATGCACTGAAATTTCTCCAGATTCCTTGAATCGTTTAATATTATGCACCGTAGATTCCTTCCAATCTTTCTTTGAGGAACATTGTTTTTGAACATTTCAATAATTTTCTCACACATTTGTTGACAAACTGGAGATCCTTTGCCTATCTTTGCTCCTCAAAGACTCAGCCTTTTGTGCATACTGCTTTTGTACCAAATCATGATTACAATCACCTGTTGACATCACCTCTTTGATATAACATTATTTAATTTGTTTTACCTCATTATTAGCCCTAAATCGCCCCGTCCCAACTTGTGTTGCAGGTCTGAAATGCAGGAATGGACTGTTAAATTAAATTAAGGTGACCTGACAAAACTTATTACTGTGGGGGGGGGGGTAAATATGCATTTTCAATATTGTCCCAACTTTTTCTGATTTGGGGTTGTATGGAAACTTTATTTACCTTTTAAGACCATCAATCCAATTCAGGTTTGAGGAGGTGAGTTCCATAGTTGGACGATCAGTAAACCAACAACAGTGAAAATTTATTCACCAGCTTGGCCATTTAAAGTGGTCATCTTGTGCAAAATCTATTTTTAAAATCACCTTTAACAGTTTCATATGCTGGAGTTTCATGTTAACCACCTTCAAACTCCCACAATTCCATGAGTGTGTCTGCAGAAATTTTCCTGCTGGATGCAAAATTTGATGTGTAACAGCCTATTATGACATACTTAAAGGAAATCCAATCACTTTAGTGTCTCAGGTAGTTTTTACGACAAACTTTAATATCTCTTTTGAAGACACTTGGTGACTGATATTAGCTTGATGAAAAGGTGGACGTTTGACACCTTAGGTTTTCAGCTAGAAGATTATACAAAGTTATTCTAACAGTAGCTTTTGAGCAATTACGTGACGGCCATATGTCCCACAAACCATTTAATTTACACATGCTAAGAAAATAACTTTTTGGTAAAAAAAAATAATAATAATAATACTAATAATTTACACTCAAAAAATGTCCTCATTTACAATCAATGTGATTAGCAAAAACACCATCCCTATAATTTATCAGTTTGTGGCTGTGTTTAACCCAATGAGCTCTCCAAATATCAAAATGGAGGCAAACAACAAATTACTTTGACAGTTTTAAAAAAAGTATCAAATTGCATTTTAATGCAAAAATATGCTGTTATTTCTGTTATACAGTTTACTATAGCTTACATTATAGCATGTTACAGAATAAAACCAAATAGATCGAAGATGGACGTGATTGACATTCCACAAGACAAATCCCGACAAAACAGAAACTAGAGCTTGAAAGAGTCGACACAACATTATCCATCAGGTCCACGAGAGGACTGCAGGTCTGCCACAGTTCAAGGTAAGCACGAGCAGCATTCCTGCAGAAGAATAAAGGACTTCTCTGTTCACAAGAAGCCTGAGGTCAAACTGCGTGTGCGTCTCAGCGTGCGTTATGAAGTGTGAGGAGGTTAAAGGTCATTCTTCCCCTGGATCCTCAGACAGGCCGTACTTGCGCTCCAGCACATCAACCGTAGCAGAAAGGGCACTGAAAAGAGAAATGTGCTCAGCTGTAGGTGTGGCAGCTTTCAGGTGACATCATTTAAGGTTAAAGAACACAAACCGGAGTGCAAACACAATAAAACTACTCCCTGTGGAACTCTGGTCACGTCTGAGGTCGACTTTCACTTTCACACAGACCCTTCATATTGAGACAAACGTGCTTATTCCACTGAGAAACTGATGCCTCGTGTCAACATGTGGACGACAACAAACTGACACTTCCTGAATTCAAATGTGGCACGATTGTTATAGTTTGGCTGATAAGGTCATGCACACACTGATTACTGTTGACAGACTCTCTAATCTCACTATGCTGCTCTTTGTGATGTTTACTAGTGTCAAGGAGTTTGTAGTCATCCTAAGGGTTGCAGGTGGCTCAGCTTCAACACTGCAGTTCTAGAGCACATAATCATCATCAGAGCCCGACCGATATGTGGGTTGCCAGATAATATCGGCCGATATGAGCCTTTCACAAACATATTGGTATCAGCGGTATTTTTGCAGATATGAAAACTTTTATTTGGCTTAATAAACAATGCAGAAAAACACTGACTGTTGGAAATGGTGTCATTACATAGTTTGTCCAGCAGAGGGCAGTCTAACGGCATTGTTTACAATGCTGTCAAGCATGGGTGGGACCCCCATCACCCCTTGGTCACATTAGGTACGAGAGACGGCGGAAAAGTGACCAGCTGCCATTCATTTTCAATCAGAGTGGACACTTTACAGGGACAAGAGACAAGTGGTCCCTATGCCGCTGGATAGGCAGGGCCAAAATAGACGAGAAGTCTATTTTATGCAAATGCTGAGGGAAGCGACACAGCGACTGCCAATTGAAGGCAATGTGATGGCAGCATGACATTCATTGGTTGGTTGCTCAAACAAAATAATCCAAAATGGCAGAATACGATCCCAGAAAGCTGCATTTCTGTACAAATCTAATATGTTTGGCATATTTTGGAAAAATTTGTGAGAAATTAACACTTTCATATATCAGCAGATATGTCGGTATCGTATCGTATCGGGCCCCCCCCC
>OMMV01219757.1:0-17271 GCA_900302635.1 Chatrabus melanurus | reverse complement strand
ATTTAGTGCGCAGTGTGCTTAAGCGGTCAAATACGGTATAATATATAGTAATCGATAATATTACATTGTTGTAAAAATAGTAGGGTGTCTCAAACAGAGTAAATTTGCAGTGTTAAATTAAAATATGGTCCCATTTAAAATACCATGGAATATATCATAGTGTAAATTAACTCTGGGATCTTTTATAATCTCTATTGCAGTGTTAAATAAAGTAGATCAACTCTATTAGTGTTGATTTAACACTCTATTAAAGACTCTAATAGAGTGTTAAATCAACACTAATAGAGTTAGTTAATAATCTGAGGTAAAATTAGAGCATGGGGGGGATTTAGTCATAAATTATGCTTAAATCAGGAGAATATCTGTGAAAACACTCATAGAATTGTGGGACTTTGGAGATGTTGAACAATAAGTATCAAATACATGAAAATGTAAAAGGTAGATAAAAGTAATTTGGCACAATATGACCCCTTTAATAATTATCTTACTGGATCCAAGACCATTTAATTTCAATCAGTTCATTCAATCTGTTCTTTGAACGTTCAAACCTGGATGAAAAACATCATGAATCAAACATTATTACACATTTTAACACCTTTAAGAGGTCCGTGTGAGTTTAATTAATGTTCGTTAAAGCAGCGTTTCAAAATGCAAAAATGTCCGCTAGTTTACACACAAACCCCCACATTTTAGATATTTCTGTGACAGTTATTTTTGAAAGAATAGGAGACTTATGCGTGGAGCTGATTGGTGGAGAGGAGATATCACATTCAGCCAAAAAACAGGCTTGTCGCGGTTTGGAAAGAAACTGCAATTTGCAGTACATTTTAAACACGTATACGTCACGGTTTGGCATAAATAATTAATGGGGCAGTGACTAGGATCAGTAAACTATAAAATAGCATCACAAGCTCGTTTTTTTAATTTTTATATTTGGTGTTTATCGCTTTTTGGAAAAGAGCTCTTCTTATGTTAATTTGGTTGATATGGTAACCATGGTTGTTAGGCAACAATTCTTTCTTGAATATCTCAGGAACTGCTTATGATAGACACTTGATGTTTAGCTCATATGAAAGTCCTTTGGAAGGGCTATCATGATGTGTTAATTTGGTTGCTATGGTAACCATGGTTGCTAGGGAAAATTCTTTGTGAATATCTCAGGAACTACTTATAATAGACACTTGATGTTTGGCTCATATGAAAGGTCCTTTGGAAGGACTTTCATGGTATGTTAATTTGGTTGCTATGGTAACCTTGGTTGCTAGGGAAAAAGTCTTTCTTGAATAACTCAGCTTCTACTTAAGTGAGAGACTTGATGTTTGGCTCATATGAAAGGCCTTTGGAAAGTCTTCTAGGCAATGTTGATTTGGTTTCTAGGGTAAACAGTTGTTGCTAGGGAAACATTCTTTTTGAATATTTTAGGAACTAATTATGATAGACACTTGATGTTTAGCTCATATGAGTGTTATTGTATGTTGACTAAGTAATTAAAAAAGGATTATTTTGTTTCTGGAAAAAAAGGTTGATTCATGATTCTTCCACCCTGGGACATCCCACCTGTGGGGCTTTATGTGCTGCTTCTAGTTTTGGGCAATTCCATGAGACTGTCACATCCGTTACTGCTTTCAATGGTCCTGCTGGTCATCCCAGAGACTTCTTATTCTCAATAGGATGAAGAAATAAAGGACAAACCATAATTCTCTGGGATGGCTAGATCACAGCAGGACCAATGAAAGTGGTAACGGACTTTTCCTTCTTATGCGGTTTTGAAAAGAGGCGTCTGATGTGTGAAATTGCATGGATGAAACCAGTGCACATTAAATTGCGCAGTGTTAAATTAAAGTTACAGCAACTGCATATGGTACCATTCAACCTAGTGCTAAATCAACTCTATCATAGTGTAAATTAACTCTATTAGTGTTAACTTGACACTGCAAAAATTACAGTGTGGCTGGACCTGCAATCAACATACTGATCTGCAAAAAAACCAACCTTGTGCTTTTCTTCTTCATCCTCTGTGTTTGCACCAATAAGAACATCATCATCACCCTCATCCTCCTCCATCAAGTGCAACAGTGTCTTCCTTTCCCCTCTTCATCATCATTGTCATCATAACGTGGATGTGTGAGGTGAGCCCCATGTTGTATAAAATTACACATATATAATCTACCAGACAGCATCTAACATTGTACAGAGGAAGAGAACTAAATTGAAATATTAATTCACAGCTTACACACAGTACTTGTAAAGAAATCCTGAGGCTTCTACTGTCTAATTTAACAACAATATTCTTTTCTGCATGAGAGAAAATTTCAGCAAATGCACATTAGTGATAGAATGTGATACTCTAATAACGTCGCCTTTCTTGCTCATTATATTGTATGTCTTTAGAAGCAGCTTGAAGTTGAGAGAAATGAGCTTTTGCAGTAATGAGATACAGTGGAATGAGCCTGCTGCTTTTCTTCAAAACGTCAGCAGGAAAGACAGAGAACGCAACAGCCTCCTTTCAAATTTCATGTGCACGTGTAGGCTTGTGCCCATTTGTGCGTGTGAGAAAATTTATATTCGCTCATATGATGAAGCAACAATAGCCTTAGTGGTCGCCAGGACCCTGTGATTAACAACAAGGCTTCACAAGCAACTTGAAAACTCTATTTAACTTTCTTGTACATTGTGGTCATTTTGTATGTTACAAGATGTCAATGTGACCCAAAATTGGAGGTTCACTGGTCCTCACCTCTATCTATCAGAACCCAAAATTTCAGAGGTGAATGTGCAGTAGTTTTTAAGGAGTTACTTAATGAAATTTTGCAAACCCACTCATTGACTGATTGACTCCTCTAATCTGATGCTCGCTTTGCAAATCGCAGGTATGTATATTTGTATGTTCTGTGTTTATTTTGATTCATGTTTACATTGTGGAGGATGTAAATTGTTTATTATTTTCATCTCCAAATTTTTGGTGAATTGGGGGGGGTGCAGTATTAACAGAGGAATGCTATGTTCTCATTGGCAAAAAAACAAAAAAAAAACAAATACCCCCCCATCTGTCCCCAGTGTGCTTGTACATATTGTGAGATGGAAATTATAAAGGCTCATTTACATTTTTACACCATCTTTTTATAGCTTTATATTGTGTTTACAACTTTACCAAACATTTAATCTTTAATTCCGTGTAAAACTTTGAATATATATGAACTTGATAATCTACTTATTACCTCTGCCAAGGAGGTTATGTTTTCATCGATGTGGGTTTGTCCGTTGTTTGTTTATTTGTCTGAATTGAAAACAAGAACTAAATGAAAGAAAAGTAAACACCAATTTAAAAATAAAAAAACTTCACCTTACTGCTTCACTGTTTCACCTCAGGTAACTTTGGTGGCTGCTTTCCTCTCGCTTGCTTTGATGCATCGCTGGGAAACTTCTTAGTTTAGTCCACCATCTGAACAGCAAAGTGCCAGGTTTCAGGGCACTCTGCTCTTAAAGGGAATGACTGATGGCAATCTGATTGGTGCAATTCATGTTACGCCCAAAACACACCCATGGTTAATTAAGTGATGAAGTACAGCCCCTTTGTGCCCTGCTCCCTACTTCCCACACAGATTATGCACCATGTAAATAGCGAGGTTAAGTTGAACATGTGCCAAATGCACTTGGGTTGGTAGGTAGTCAAGATAGGGCCCAATATGTTTGAACAACTGCACATCTTGCGATCCTCCCATAGGATTTTTGAGTACCGGTGACCAAGCAGCCAAAGGGAACTACGGTTTGTTGGATCAGATCCAGGCTCTGCGCTGGGTGAAGGAGAACATTGCAGCCTTCGGAGGAGACCCAAACAGGGTCACAGTGTTTGGATCTGGAGCCGGAGCCTCCTGTGTCAGCCTGCTCACATTGTCTCACTATTCAGAGGGTAAGTTTGATTGAGTTTGCAGGAGTGCAGGTCTTTGACATGCTGTCTGTTTTGTGATATATATTTCATTTTATGCTGTTAACAGTGACCTCCTTTAAATTGAGCTTGCACTATGACACGTTATCTTGACTGTTGACAAAATAATGCATATCAATGAGTTTAATATTTCCTTGCTACATGTATGCTTGTTCTGCATAGGTGGTTTGAAACCTCTTAAAAACAAGGTTTTGCATATGGAACTGGTAACAACCAATAAAATACAACTTCCAGAAATGAATGTTTGCCCTACAAATTCTAACCCCACGGCACAAAACCATCACTGGACCTCCCCTATCAGGGATCAAGCTGTAATTACATTTCTAAACTTTTGGGTGTCGCCATAATCAGGTCAGGTCAAGTCTGGGTACATGCACTGGTGCCATGCATCACCACCACACCACGAAACCGCCATGGGTCCAGGCAGACAACCGGTCTATCCCAACCTCTTGAAATTAACCATCTATCAACCACAGCCAGGTGAAACATGGGCATCCTCTTGACCCTCTCCAGCCATTGGGGTCCTCAACACTGAAGCGCCTGCGTGCTGGATCATGCCCAGACAAATGCGCCACATGTCCAAAATGTCATACCTGAGGCCCCTCCACAATTCAAGGGATACTCCTCATCTGAGTCTCTCTAAGTGCCTCTCAGTGACTTCGTTTGACACAAAATCATTCCAGTGGTACCCAAGGATCCTCTGAAGAGACCTAGTCCCAAAGACATCTAGTCATTGCCTTAAGTCACTGGCTAGCGTCCAAATCTCACAACCATAAAGTAAGACAGGAAGCACTAGGATCCTAAAGATTTGGACCTTCGTTTTGCAACAAAAGGTGTATCTGCAGGAGAGTCACCATAATATTGGACTTCAAATTGCCAGTTTATTGGAATGGAGGTCGGTGTATGTGTCCTTGAAATATGCAGACATTTTGCTTGGAAGCATTATGACAAAACACTTTAAAACAAGCCCAGGCTGAGTAAAAAACCATCTTGACAATTTCATTGACACAGAAATTTACTTGTACATCCACAGTCCTAATAAGAGGTCCGAGATGATGACCGGATGTCTTCAGTACGAGGTTTCTATAGAGAATTTGTGTGTACCTCCTGAAAGACTTTGAACCCAATGAGCAGTTATTTTGAAGAGGCATAGTTTTTGCATTGGACAAAGTTTCAGCGGTGACACTAAGGTCAACTGGGGGGGGGGGGTTTCCTCAGCATGATCCAGCACCCAGGTGCCTCATTGCTGAGGAACTCAGCAACTCAAGAACACCATGGGGATACCCACGTACAGCTGAGCTACAGCTGATAGATGGCTACTTTTGGGAGATAGGGATGGACTTTTTATCTGTTTGGGTGATTGCCAATGGAGACCCAGGGTGTTTCTGTGAAGTGGTGAGTGCAGCTCCTCAACCTGATCTGACCTCAGCCGTGGAATAAGCAAAAATGAAGCCTCAGACACAGCTTGCAGCTCAGATAAACAAATATCAGATGGACAGGAAGTCAGTTGCTACCTCCAAATGTTTGCAAACCATGTCACATTGCAGAAGCCAATTGGACTGTTAAAATTGTATTCTTTACTTTTTGGAGGCATCTGTAGCATTATTGATCAACGGGTGTAGTGCAGTAGTTGAAATGTGTTTTGGTTATTATTGGTTTGAAGTGATTTACTTTGGATATACTATATTGCTTCTACTGTATATCATAGAAGCTGCATTTTATACTATATTTCACTGCCTCTTATGGGCTTATACTGTATTTCCTCAACCAGAATTTTTTCTTTTCTTTGTTGTTTGTGGAGCCAAAGTGGTGCTCTGAAATTAAACTAAAGTTCAGTTGGATCGAAGCGTATTTTGGCTCAGTTTTTACTGCCTGAAAAACTGGGTGCACAGCAAAACAGAAATCAACCTTGTTCTCTGACTCTTTAACAGAGAGAATGTTGTCATCATTGTTCTTTTACATCACTCCTGCATCAGTTCCTCACAAATTAATCAACTTGAATTTTCCACCCATTGGCCATAAAGAAATAAACAATAACATAGCTACAATAAAAACCCACAAACATGTATTTAAAATGACTTCCTGTTTCTTCTTTTATTATAGTATTACAAGAGGTAGAGCAAATGTATTATTCATGTGTGTCTCGGTGTGCGCTTTATATACTCAAAACTGCATCCATTCATGTGTCCTTCAGACTTGTTCCACAGGGCCATCATCCAGAGTGGAAGCGCTTTGGCCAGTTGGGCTGTCAACTATCAGCCCAGCAAGTACGCTCGGCAGCTCGGAGAGAGGGTTGGATGTGGCATCGATGATAGCACCCAACTGGTCGCCTGCCTTCAAGGCCGGAGTTACCGCGAGCTTGTGGAGCAGAACATCACGCCAGCCAAATATCACACCGCGTTTGCCCCAGTCATCGATGGCGACGTTATACCAGATGACCCGCAAATCCTGATGGAGCAGGGGGAGTTTCTGAACTACGACGTGATGTTGGGGGTTAATCAGGGTGAGGGAGTGAAGTTTGTTGAAGGCATTGTGGATTCAGAGGATGGGGTCACGGCTGAGGACTTTGACTTTGCTGTCTCAGACTTTGTGGACAGTTTGTATGGATACCCAGAAGGCCGAGACACACTGAGAGAGAGCATAAGGCGAGCCAATACATTTTGCAATGGATTTGTTGAAGGATCACTTCATACAGCAGATGCAATTAAACTTAACTGATTAACTGCCTGACAAGTTTATTTTTAATCTGTAATCTCCAGATTCATGTATACCGACTGGGCGGATCGTGACAATGCCGAAACGCGGCGAAAGACTCTGGTGGCACTGTTTACAGATCACCAATGGGTGGCGCCAGCGATTGCCACAGCGGACCTCCATGCTCAGTATGGCTCACCCACCTACTTCTACTCATTCTACCATCACTGTCAGAGTGATGCCACGCCACCCTGGGCTGACTCCGCTCATGGTGATGAGGTAAGATGAGATTGCTACGCACAGGCAGTATTAAAATACTGGGCATGACCCACTACATCACAACTGCCTTCCAAGCATGTTTAGACTGTTTGCATAATTTTAATTTTGTTGTTAAATTATTGCTAACAAACAAACAAACACATTGGCCATTTGCATTGTATTATATTCAACTGTGATTATTAACAAGGGGTCTTTTCATTGGAGTCAAAGGACAAAAAAGGAATTTCCAGTCATTTTCAATAAAATATTGAATTGGATCAAAGAGTAACTTGATGTAATTTAACGCTACAATCTTCAGTCTTGCCTCTGTGGTTACTAAGACCTGTATAGTGGGCTAAATTTAATTGCCTTTGACTGTTTGGTTTATGATAAAGTGTTCCATTACAACCTATGGAAACTTGTGTCGTGCAAATAATTTGACAATAAGAACATGTGACCAGCAGTTCCTGAGATATGGAATAATTTTCATAGAAGCATGCTTGCACAATTGGATAGATGGAAAATAATGCACTAAATGTGATTATAATTTTTTTTATGTTGTTGAGTTGGGACCCTTAATTGGAATAAGCAGGTTTAGAAAATGGGTGGATGGATGGATGCTGGGTTGGGTTATGTGTGTCGGTTAGTTAAGCCGATACAGTATTTGCATGTTGTGGTACAAGGCATCATTTCAGATCTTTTTTTGTAGGTTGACTGCTATATTGATCAGAGATTGTAGTAATTCAGCCAAAAGCACATCACTCCATCAAAACTGGGCAAAATATAAGAGAAAACAATATTCATGTAATTTATCGAGTGTTTGTTGAGAAGAACCTGGAAATGGGTTAAAATACATTTGTTAAATGCATTTATTCATGAATACTAGAAACATCTGAAATGTTGATGAAGTTTATTTTTCTGTATGCTTGTTGGGTGTCCTCAATTTTATGTAAACTTCTACACTGAAAAAAATGTGGAGTGAAATTTACTTAAAAATATCTTGGTAACAATTTGCACACACAAATTCTAAGTAAATTTAACTGGGTATATTCTCGTGCTTTTGTAAGTAAATGTTACTCACTTGTCATTAGTAAAATTGCCTTCAAAACTCCAATGAAAGAATTTTTACGTAGTAGCTTCTCAGCTTACATAGTCTTTTTATTGATAAAGGACATTCATGTAGACAGACAGGATTTGAACCATCAACTCTTCTGTTCACAAGTACCTGGTTCTTCTGTCTGAGTTACATTCACATTGGGTATTTGGTCAAAGAAATTTGAGTTTGGCAGTAACACTCCAGTTTTGCCAAGCGAGGTTTACACTTATCTTTTTCAAGTCAGGGGTGGTTTTAGATGACTGTGGCTCAGTTGGTAGAGCCAGTTACCCATTGATTAGGAAGTTTGTGGTTTGATTCCCACTTGTGTCCAAATTTCATTGAGTAACAGAGGAGAGAAGCTTAAAACTCCTGGGGTGAGTGGCTAGGAAGCATCACTGTATAGTGGTTTAAGAATATAAGATGACAGGGACTTTCAAAAACATGTTTTTTTTTTTAGATCTGACACAGTTTTGAAGTAGAATTTACTAATGATATATGAGTAACATTTACTGACAAAAACAAGAGAATACACCCAGTTAAATTTACTTAGAATTTCTGTGTGCAAATTGTTACCAAGATTTTTTAAAGTAAATTTTACTCGCATTTGCATTTGCATTTGCTGTTGCATGCATGCATTTTAACTTTCATGGATTGAGGGGGTTGGTGGCTGTCATGGCCAACATTCTACAAAAACTGTGTGACTTCATTCCAGCTGACAGTGAGAATATGACAACTCAAGTTTGGGCTCATTGCATTCACAATGAACATGAAATAAAACTGGTTTCTGTGCTCACTGGGAGTAAGTCAGGCTTTTGTAAGTTTAAGCCATAGAACCATTTAGTGTCAGCCTGCAGGTAACAAATGCATTGTGCCAATTCACTTGCACCAAATGTGAGCTGTTTTTTGTTTGTGTGTGTGTGTGTGTGCGTGCATGTGTAGGTGCCCTATGTGTTTGGCGTGCCCATGGTGGGACCCACTGATCTGTTCAACTGTAACTTCTCCAAGAATGACGTGATGCTGAGCGCTGTTGTCATGACTTACTGGACCAACTTTGCTAAGACTGGGTGAGCTGTGATTATTTTATATTATTAAAAGCGGTCATTCTGGGGAAAACTGATTTTTATCTCACTTTTACAGTTAACCCCTTAAAACTGGAGTAACCTGAGGGTGGGCCCATTGTCCTATATGTAGCATTTGCGACATTGTCTAATCACTATTTCTTGACAAAATGGCATGGATACCTTCTCTGATATTTTATAACCTTGCAATCCCGAGTGAAATGCAGTGAAGAGTAAGATAGCCTCCAAGCTAAAGCATAGCTTCCCTACTTCTTGATGATGACACTTCTGGAAGGGCTTTACATTTTAAAGTCCTTCTCTGTAATTGCAGAGCAGGTAGCTCTGTGGGTTACGAGTTGGACTACCAATATTCAGTCTGGCATTTCATCCCAGGCCTCTGCTTCACAGTACCTGTCTGTATCCTTGGACAAGACACTTCATCTGCATTTTTCCAGTCCACCCAGCTGTAAAATTGGTACCAGTTTTGGCTGGAGAAGTAACCTGCGGTGGACTGGTGAGCTCTCCAGGGGACTCTCATCTGCTTCATGCTATGGTATCTGGGGACAAGCACCAGCCTGATGGGCCTGCTTCTTGTTTTCTGTAATTCATCAGGAGGCTATCAGAGTGTTTGATTGATGTGTCAGTGACCCTATCACCCTTTCACTCCAGCAACAGGCAAATGGACATGGTATCTGTTTTGTGCCAAGACAGGGAAAACAGCGGTGCCAAATTATCTAACATTTTTTCAGTTTTTTCAATAATTAGAAATCTTTCAAGAGATATTTATTTGTTTTTGTCATCACTGTTGGTCCTGAGAATGTCGAAACCTGACACCAACTCATTTTGCTGAAATTTTAAAATGTTTTCTGTTGGTTAGTACAAATTCAATGACTCCTTTATCAAGTGTTCAAGCATAATAAGCTTTTACTTTTGGGTAGGTAATTATAGTGAAAATTGCTCAAAAACATCCATTGGTCCTACACTCACAATGAAAACTCATTTAAATGGAAATAAATAAGTAAAGACCAAATTCAAGGAAAAAAAGATAAAGGAAAGCACAGTGTCAGAATGATTCCATTTTAATTTCTCTTCTTTGACACACTAATCCTGTTCTAATTTCTGCTATTAATATGTAATCCACTCCCACACACAAAGAAGGTGTTATGATACAGAAAGAGAACCAGTGTGTTTAATCGTATTTCAAAATATAAAGGAAAACGTGCAGCTGTCAATTCTTGCAGCTCGTATTCATTGACTTTGAGAAAGGAGGTTTTGGTAACAGTATGTCACTGCTGCAAACACAGGATCCCTCAGCTGATTTTAAAATGACACAATTAACAGTTTGTTTGTTTTTTTGGGGGGGGTTATAACATAACTTTCCATGGTTGTATATACAAAAGCAAATACACATAAAAATTTCCTAATATATTTTCACAAATTAGTTTCATATAATCCAGAGCAAAAAAAGGAGTAGGCCAAAGTATTTGCCAAATTTGTATCATATTTTAAGACTATCCCAATACAATACAGAGTATTATTCAACATGTAACAAAATAATAAGCAAAATACAGTACAAATCATTTGCCTTTACTATTTTTATAGAAAAAAAATCTTCCAAAGCAATACATCTATAATGCTATCAAGAAAAGTAAATGGACTGCATTAGTGTTTTTCCATCTGAAACAGATGCTCAAAGCACTTTACAATGATGCCTCACATTCACACACCAATGTCAGGGTGCTGCCAAGCAAGGCACTCAACTGCACACCAGGAGTAGCTTGGGGATTAAGGACCTTGCCCAAGGGTTCTTAGCGATTTTCCAGTCTGACAGGGATTTGAACCAAGGATGCACTGGTCTCAAGCCCACTGCTTTAACTTCTAGACCATCACCTCCCCCAAACTGAAGCACGTCTTTAAATTGGTCACTTAATTAAAAAACAGTGCAGTTATCTGCCAGAACTTACGCAAAAAGGAGACAAGGACACACAACGCAACACAGAAATGGTAGCAGGTTTTGATTTAGGGATGCATTAAACAAACGTATTCTCCACAAATTATATTTATACGCAACTATACTGCATGAAAACAAATCATAATGACAGCAGTCTTCGTGGAAGGCAGTGCGGTGACAACAGATTAGCCTGAAACAGTGTTAGCATCATGATTCTGTGCCAACATAAATAATTTGGCACAGGAATAGTTTTCCACATAGCAATTTCCATTTGAAATGGAAGCTTTTATGCAGCATTGAGAAGACAGCAATGTCATTTCAGAGCAACAACAATAATACGTTTCACAGCCAAGAATAAGTTATTAGATTTTTAAAAAATATAAATACGTATATAAAGCCTTCAGTTGACAAACAGAAAATATGTAAATGCATTCACGAAAGCAATAATGCCAACTGGCCTCATTTTGGCAAAGCATTTTCTCTGTCACTTCCAAATTTGACAAAGCTTTTCATCTTAAATGCTTGTTGCTGAGGAAAGTCACACTAATGTCCAAGAAGGGAAGAATGGACACCGGTTTCTGTTTGGGCAGAGAAAAACTTCCTTTGGTTGCTCCTGTTAGGGGTCGCCACACCAGATCATCCATGTCCATCTCATCCTGTCCTCTGCATTTTCTTCTGTCACACCAACCGCCTACATGTCCTCCCTCACCACATCCATAAACTTCCTCTTTGGTCTTCCTCTTCTCTTCCTGCCTGGTGGCTCCATCCTCAGCATCCGTTTCCCTATATACCCTGCCTCTCTTCTTTGCACATGTCCAAACCATCTCAATCTCGCCACTCTCACTATGTCTCCAAACTGTCCAACCTGTGCTGTCCATCTGATATGCTCATTCCTAATCCCGTCCATCCACGTCACTCCCAAGGAGGCTCTGCCTCCTGTCTTTTTGTCAGTGCCGCCATCTCTAAGCCATAGAACACAGCTGGTTTCACGTAGATACCCTTGTATCGCAAATTACTGCTGCCACACTCTTCCACCCACTCCACCCTGCCTGATTTTACTTTACCTCTCAACCACACTCTCCATTACTTTGGACAGTTGACCCCAAGTATTTAAACTCGTCTACCTTCACCACCTCGACTCCTTGCAACTTCACTATTCCACCATACTCCCCCTCATTCATACACATGTACTCCTTCTGGCTCCTACTGACTTTCATTCCCTTTCTCTCCACCATACTCCCCCTCATTCATACACATGTACTCCTTCTGGCTCCTACTGACTTTCATTCCCTTTCTCTCCAGAGTGAATCTACACCTCTCTAGGCTCATCTCAATAGGCTCCCTACTCTCACTACATATCACAATGTCATCTGCAAACATCATAATCCATGGAGATTCCTGTCTGATCTCGTCCATCAACCTGTCCATCACCACTGCAAACAAGAAAGGGCTCAGAGCCGATCCTTGATGTAATCCCACCTTGACCTTGAAAGCATCTGTCATTCCTACTGCACATCTCACTGCTGTCATATTGTCCACATATATGTCCTGCACCACCCTCACAGCCTTCTCTGCCACTCCCGATTTCCTCATACAAAACCTACAACTCTTCGATTGGCACTCTATCACAGGCTTTCTCTTTCTTCTGGCCTTCTCTGAACTTTTCCATCAGCACTCTCAGAGCAAACATTGCATCTGTAGTGCTCTTTCTTCGCCATACTGCCATATTGCTGCTTGCAGATCTTTACCTCTCTTCTCATCCTAGGTTCCAGTACTCTTTCCCATAAATCCATGCTGTTACTGAGCAACTTTTGTTCCTTTGTAGTTACTGCAGCTCTGCACATCACCCTTATTCTTACAAATTGGTACCAGTACACTTCTCCTCCACTCCTCAGGCATCCTCTCACTTTGCAATATTTTATTAAATAATCTGGTTAAAACTCCACTGCCCTCTCTCCATGTCTCCTTTGGAATGTCATCTGGACCAACCACCTTTCCACTCTTCCTCACTTCATCCTTACTAATGTACTGCATTACCTCATTCACTCACTCCACACCACCCAGCATTATCCCCCTCTCATTTTCTTCATTCATTAGCTCCTCAAACTATTCCCTCCACCTTCTCAACACACTCTTCTTGCTTGTCAGCAAATTTCCCTCTGCATCCTTTATCACCCTAACCTGCTATACATCCTTTCCTTTCCACAGAGTCCCTCTGTCTGTACATTCAGTGCAAGTCATTTTCCCCTTCTTTGTGTTCAAATTCATATACAGCTCGCTAAATGCCCTATCTTAACCTTTGCCACATTTCTATTCACCTTATACCACCTCTTCTTGTACTCCTCCCAACTTTCTTCATTCCTCTGACTGTCCTAATTCTTTTTCACCAACCCCTTTCTCCTTATACTTTGCTGTACTTCTTCATTCCACCACCAAGTCTCCTTGTTTTTCTTCTTTTGTCACCCACTACATTCCAAGCCGTCTCCCTCACTACTTCTGCAGTACTTATCCAGTCATCCAGCACATCTTCACTTCCAACCAACGCCTGTCTCACCTCCTCCCTCAATTTCACTGCCGAGAGAAAGAATATATTAAATTAAAAATAAAAGGGTATGCAAGTATTTGGAGAGGCTGGAAAACAATATATTCAGTAGCTAAGAAAATGTATGGAAGAATCCACATTAAAATTGTCAAACATGTCAGTAAAGACTGATCATGGCACCTTTTGTCTTTTCACTGACATGATATACAGGATAAGAGTAATTGTTGATGATGGACCTTCTTTCTGCGGCGCTCATTGTGAGTAATTACTTGTAATTAATCTAACAGAGGCTCGCTCCACTGAGACATCTTCAGATTTACACAGGCATCTGCAGTTTAGACCTTGATTTAAATCACAGAGGAGCCCTGTGACCTTAAACCGTATGGAATTAGGGCCACGCTTGACTGTAGAACAATCAATGACCCTCCCGAGTTCAACTGCATTCAGTAAATTCCCAGGCGATTTATAAACTCATGTCTCACTGCCGAGAAATATAAATACTTGTTAGTCAGAGCAAAGTTTTGACTTTCAAACTGGATCAGATGGTGACAGCACAGTGTAGCATTGTAGACGTGACACTCCCTGATGTGTATATCAGGACGCCTGTGTGTGGGTGCGTGTTTTTAATGTTATCAAATTGTATTTTTTTGCTCTTTTGATTTGATGATTGACAAGTGAGTGCATAGCATGCACCCTGCAAATATGAAGAGAGGCAAAAATGAGCAAAAAGAGACACAAGTGTACTTGTCTCCGCTACAGAGGTGAATTTTCAGTATATTCTTTGTACGATATCACATTTTAGAACTCACACGCCCCCACATGCAGATTTCTAATCTAATTGTTCTGTAAGAATCTTGAATCTGTTGGTACTCCAGAGCGTACGCCATTAAACTTCTATATGTTTATCGTAACAAATCATTACACACGACTTTTTGACTACAGTAGAAACATGAAGTTTGGATCACTGTGGCAAAGTCATTTAACATTTAAATGTATTTAGTAATCATTGAATGGAATTTGTGATATGTAGGTACAGATGAGGACAAAATTATTAGTCCCCCTATGAAATTTAACGTTTTCTTCAAAACTTTCCCAAGTGCCTTTTTAACAGAGCAAGGAATTTTTCAACACAGCATTTCTAAACATCCTAGTTTTATTTTGGATGCCTACATTATTTTACTTTGCACACAGAAACAAAATTGTTTCACAAAAACCAAAAACTGCCAGGGTTAAAATTATTAGCCCCCTCTGATGCTAATAGTCAATTGTGTGTCCTTTTTGCTGGATAACAGCCTGCAGTCGTATGACGTAGTTTTCAACAAGTCTCAGACATGTCTCCTGACCCATTCTTTGGCGAATCTCTCATGCGCCTCCAGATTTGATGGTCTTCTGCCATGGACCTTGGTCTTCTATTCACCCCACAGATTTTCAATGGCATTCCAGTCAGGGCTTTGTGCAGGCCAGTCAATAACGTTCACTTTGGTCTTCTGGAGGTAGTTCTTCACCAGGAGTGATGTATGTTTTGGGTGGTTGTCGTGTTAGAAGACAAAGCAACGACCCAGACCCAGTTTTGCTGCTAACTGCTTGAGGCTTTCTTTCAAAATCTTCACATATCCTTCTTTCTTCATGATTCCTTCCACCTTGATGAGATTCGCAGTTCCAAACGCACTGAAGCATCCTCACAGCATAATACTCCCACCGCCGTGTTTCACTGTGGGGATGGTGTTCTTTGGGTTATACACCTCTCCCTTCTTTCTCCAGACATAAGCAATGTCTCTATGGCCAAAGAGCTCTAGCTTTGTCTCATCTGACCAAAGGACATGCTTCCAGTCTGCAGAATATTTCTCCAGGTTGTCCTTAGCATATTTCAGTCTGGGTTGAAGGTGTCTCTTCTGCAGAAGTGGAGTTTTTCTTGGTCTGTAACCTCGCAGTCCATTCCTGTGCAGGGCTCTAGTGATTGTCTTCTTTGAGACTACAATTCCCGACTTGGCTCAGTCATTCACTAGTGTCTTGGCAGTTGTTCTGGTGTCTTTAGACATACCTCTCACTAATTTTCTTTCCAGAGTCTTTGAAATCTTTGGCTTCCTACCTCTGCCAGGCTTGCTTTGTACTGTGGTGTGATGTGCTTTAACTTTGTAACCCTCAGTTTTAACTTGATTTTACAAGTTTTGAGCGTTACAAAGTTAAAGCACATCATTGCACAACAGTGGTTTGTGCTATGGCTCAACAAAAAGATCAGTTCTTAAGAGGCTAATAATTTTGGCCCTGGTAGTTTTTGTGAAATAATTTTGTTTCTGTGTGGAAAGTAAAATAATTTAAGCATCCAAAATAAAAGTAGGATGTTTAGAAATGCTGTGTTTTTCCTTGCTCTGTTAAAAAAGGGCTTGGGAAAATTTTGACGAAAACGTTAAATTTCATAGGGGGCTAATAATTTTGTCCTCATCTGTATGAACTCTAAATAATCTTTTGGACTTTGCTTAATGTTAATGTGAAAATAACCGTGTAAAATGGAAACTACCATGACACATGCACTTCACTTTGTGCTGCTTTGCACCAAGTGGAAGATGGGGCCCCTGTTGTTGAGGTAGCAGTTGACTGTTAAGTTGTACTATCATTACTTCCGCCAAGGATCTTGTTTCACCCATGTTTGTTTGTTTGTTTGTTAGTCGGAATTCTCAAAAACGACTAATTTTCATGAGAAAATCAAAATCACATCATCACAATAAACAATTCAAAATAGCATACAATGAATAAAAACACAAATATAAAAAGCTAACAAACCATCATCATAAAACACAATATATAAAAGAAGAAAATTAGAACTGTAAATAATTTGACTGTAGGCAAGACCATCAAAAAGTAAAAGAATTAAATAAGGTCAAGATTTTAAATTTATGTGTTTTTACATTTGAAGTAGTGATGCTTTGGGCCTTGGCTATGGTATAATGAGTGTCCTAGTTTATATTATAATTTTGTCAACATGCTCACAGCTGAAACTGTGCCGTAGGCAGTGCTATGCTAATTTTAGTATTTTATTTTTAATATGCATTTTTTGTTTCAATTAACTTAATTACTTGTGTGTGTTTCATCATTGTTTAAAGGTATTTGTTGAGAGAATTTTGTCTTCAGGTACTGTAATGAGGTATGAAAAGGCATTATTTAAATGTAATATAACCTGCATTTCTTTCTTTCTTTCTTTCCAGTGATCCAAACCAGCCGGTACCTCAAGATACCAAGTTTATCCACACAAAGCCGAACCGCTTTGAGGAGGTGGCCTGGTCGAAATACACCCCAAAAGAGCAGCTGTACTTACATATTGGCCTCAAGCCCCGTGTCAGAGACCACTACAGGGCCACAAAAATCTCCTTCTGGCTGCAGCTGGTTCCTCACTTGCACCATGTCAATGAGCTCCTCCAATCAGTGTCCTCCTTTGCCCACAGTCCCTCCCCACAGGATGACACCCCAAACTCATACACCAGGCGCCTGTCTAAAGGCTGGCCTCCAAGTAGTACACGTCACCCGGGTTCACAAGGTGGAACTCCACAGCCTCCCGAGTCTGCGTTAGGCCAAGGTGGGGGGGAAGACGGGGGCCGTCCCCATAATGAGGACTACTCCACTGAACTCTCAGTGACTATCGCAGTGGGAGCATCACTCTTGTTTCTTAATATCCTTGCATTTGCGGCTCTATTGTACAAGAAAGACAAAAGGCGATTGGAGCATCGTAGG
>OMMV01219749.1:0-12101 GCA_900302635.1 Chatrabus melanurus | reverse complement strand
TTTCTATTCCCCTTCTTAAAAATAGGGGTTACAAGAGCGGACTTCCATATATCAGGTAATTTACCACTGTCAAGTGATTGTCTCAAAATACAGTAAATAGGGAAATAAATTTGGTTAGCAGTCTCTTTTAACACAGTAATTATAGCCATTTTTATACATATTTCCTGCATGCAAGTAATTGGACAATTGACTGAAAAGCAGTTTCATGGCCAAGTTCGGCATGTTCTCTTGTTATTTCATGGCAAATTTAGCAGAGCCAACCCCCCCAAATAAACCTCAGACATCAACAACTTTAGGAGTGGCCAACTCAACAGTTTGGTACATTCTTAAAAAGAAGGAATGCACTGGCGAGCTGAGTAATACCAAAAGTCCTGGAGAACCATAGAAGACATCTAAAGTGAATGATGGTGGAATTCTTTTCTTGATGAAGAAAAACCCCTTCACATGTACAGCTAAGTCAAAAACACTCCGTAGGAGATAGGCGTGTCGTTGTCAAAGTCTACAATCAAGAACCGTCTCCGTGAATGTCAACACAAAGGTTAGAAAACATCTAAAAAAGCTGGACCAGTTCTGAAACAAGATTCTTTGAACAAATGAAACCATGATAAAATTTTACCAGAATGATGGAAAGAGAAAAGTTTGAAGAAGCAAAGGAATGGCTGATGATTTGACGTCTACCACATCATACAAGTCAAACATAGCGGAGACAGTGTTATGGCATGGCCATATATGGTTGCCAATGGAAATGGTCATTGATGATGCAACTGCTGATGCAAGTAGCATAAGGAATTGTGAAGTGTGTATGGCTATAGTATCTTTTCATATTCAGCCAAATGCTGCTAAACTGATATAGGCCGCGGGCCATCGGGGGGTACCATGCCCCCCCCCACAACTCAACCAAATTAGGTTTTTCTGAAAGGTCTGGATCTACTGAAAACAAATATCAATGTTAACATTGAAAATTTAGGGATGCAATCCATGTTATGGCCTAAAAACTAATGGTACCCTATATGCCGTTTTTCACCGATCAGCGCGGCTTTCAAAATAAGGATTTTATTATTGTTTCAAAATGAATACCCCAACATTTACAAAGTGCAATCACCAACAAACACATTTGTGTACATTTTGTTCATATTGTTCACACATATTATGCTGATAACTATCATTTATGTATTTAATATAATAGTACATTAAAACAGCTTTAATTTAATATCAAAAACATGGTTATATCCTGACATAAAGCTAACCTTCACCTTAGATGTAGCATTATTAAAATAACAAAAAACATTCAAAAATAGACTAAAACTCCATTTACCAAGGCAAGATGTGCCAAATTTTGCAAAATTACAAAATTGCAAAATTACAAAATTGTGTCACTGTCCAAATACTTCTGCACCAACTACATGTGATGTCACACTACTGTATAGGCCCAAGTTTAAAAGTTCATCTTTGTTTTTCCTTTTTAAAATTTTCTTTTATCTTTAACTCTTATGTTTTGCTGTGTTTGAAGAGCTGACTTTATGACATCACAACAACCTATCACAGGATGTCACACTAACATAAGCATCCATGTTTTAGAGTTTAGCAGTTTCTTTTTCATTTTATCCTTTCCTGTTTATCTTTTTGGGGTATTTCAATAGCCTTGATGGTATCACAAATATCAATACATATAAATATCACAACCACCTCATAATATAATGTCGTGCAGATTTGAACACAGGTTGATGCACAGCAGGTCATCAGCAGCCAGCAAGTAACGGAGTGTTCTGTCTGGAGAGAAGAAAACGGGAGCAAAGAAAGCGTCCTCTCCTGGTCACTGCAGAGAAAGAGAGTGATAATTATAGTGGTACATTGGTGCCAGAACGTCCCACATGGACAAACACATCCACCATAAACCTGAACAGTTCCCTTCCTGATGTATGGCATGCCTGCTCTCTCTCTGGAGAATATTTTTTTCTTACACTCCCGCTATTCCTCACTTTACTTTTGGTCCGGTCTGCACAGTACGGCCTTGTTTGAGGAACCTCCTCAGCCGTTCCAGCACCGCTCCTCTCAAAGCTCCTTTCACGCTGGAAAGCGAAAATACGGGAGGAGGGTTTGTGTTGAATGGCTCATACTAACCCTTTTGTGCCAACATACGACTGCTGCTGTTCCTCCAGACTTACAATGAATACAGTTTTAGCAAGACTTCAACTAAAATCAGAATTTACACTGAATGAATGTTGAACATGTCCCTGTATTTAAAGTAATATATAAAAGAATAACTGCAAGTTATGTTAAATGATGAAATAAATAAATAAATGCTTTATATTATAAAAAAATAATGCCACCTGAAACACTGCTCCAGTTTTAAATACTTGTTATTTATCTGCTCTCATTGTTACTTTATAAGTGACATAATCACTTTAGTTAACTCAACAATATCTCTTTTAGATTTTTTTTCCCCCCCTGCTTCATGTGGGACTTGAACCTACAAGCTTTGGATTATCAGATATATGCTCTACCAATTAAGCTGTCAACTCAGCGTCTTTTAGCTACACGCCTGTGATTTTAACCACAGCAAGCAAGAGTATTATGTTGTCGTCTAGAACCAAATATATTTGTTTACATGCGGAAGAACATTCTGATGTCACATATTTTGCCCAATAATCTGACTTTAACCACATACATTTCACACTGAACAGGATCTGTAACTTTTTATTACGTTTTACCCCTTTAGAAACCTGTGCCTACAATACAGTTATGTAATTAACCCCACAGGTGGCCAGACTGGCCTCCCCCTCAAGAGAGGCCACCCCTCTAAGAAGGCCACTTTGTCTGGACAATAGGGGTGGCCTTCTTAGAGGGGGACCACACTCATTGTTACCCTATAAATGTCACAACCACGTTGGTTAATTCACCAATATCTTTAAAAAAAAAAATTATAATTCAGCTTCATGTGGGACTTGAACTTGGAAATTTTGGATGCTCGGATATATGCTCTACCAATTAAGCTGTCAAGCCAATAGCGCTGAGGAACAAGCCTGTGATTTTAACCACAGCAAGCAAGAGTATTATGTTGTTGTCAAAAACCAGATATTAATTTGTTTACATGCTGAAAAAATATTGCTAATCTGGCTTTAACTACATACATATCGTGAATAGGATCTGCTATCTTCCTTCCTGGTCTCTTGTTCAACACTTCGCAATGGCCGCTCCGTTGCACGTCTGAAAACCACGTTTGTCCGGTCCAGTAATATAGTTCAATGAGTGAAATTTCAGCACACTGATTGATAAGATGAACGGCTCCCAGCTGAGTAGGGCTCTGTTCATATGAAAGAGCCGTTCAAAAGAATCAGATCGGTCAAATGATCCAAATCTTTTGAATGCGATTTGTGAATCATTCATATGAAAGAGCCGCTCAAAAGAATCGGATCGTTCATGAACAACACAACAGTACTGTAGAATTGTGAGAGAAGTTTTCTCCCCTGTATGTACTCAAAACCTGTAAATATCTAAGAATTAATTGCAAAAGGAGCTAGCTAGGAACCGTTGGCTTAGATTTGCACCAAGAACAGTTTCTGAAAGTGAACCATTGATGAGCTACGCTTGGACAAAGCTGACGAAGAAGAAGAAGATGGAGAAATGGTACTTTTTTTCAATGTTTATTAAAGTATGTTAGGGACAGTTTCTAGGCATGCTTTTAGGCTCGCTGGATAGAGACACCAGTGAATAAGACTTCTAGTTATTTTTATAGCCAGGCGCTCAGTTTTTCCAGAGTTTTTGCTGTGAATTTTTTGTATTGAACTATAGGCACATCTGTGCCATTCCTGTGTATTGGTACTACCGTGCCAATAATAAATTTAGCCACAAATGAAAAAGGTGTATGCCGTGAATGGGGTCTGTGTTTGTTTGTGTAACAGCAGTAATGTTTGAACACTCAAATAACATGATCACAAATCCACACAACCCCACAGAAAGGAGTTTGTATGAATGTAGCCAAAGCAGACACTTCTTCCTCCTCTCCGTCTCTCTCTTAACATTCGTGTGGTTTTGAAGTCACATGTAGCTTGAAATGAGCTTTGTTTGTCATTTTATTTCATTATATTTTATTTATTATATTATTTTATTTTAATTCCCAAAGCCTTGTTTAAATCTAACTTTTTAAATTCATCCTTCGGTTCGTCAGGTCAGTATGTGTGTCGTGGAATTTCTCTCATCATATTGCTCAGTTCCAGCAAAACAAAAAGCATTGGGGACATTATTTGAGTTTGATGAAGTAACAAGATAAAAAGTGACAAAACAGGCCATGCAGATAAGGACTAAAGTATCTTTTTGTAGGAAGTCCAGCGTGGCGTCTCTCTTGCATGTGCATAGTCGCTTTGCTGTATATGTGTACGTCAGAACAGTGAGGATCCTCAACCAGGCTATATTTAGTCTTCCCATGGTGAATTGTGATAGCAGGACTACAGTAAAAGAGGAGGTTAGGGTCGAAATGACAGAACAAATACACTCTTAAAGCTACAGTGTGTAGGATTTGGGTGCGTTTATTAGCAGAAATGGAATATAGCATTCATAACCGCCTGTTCATTAGTGTATAATTTACCTGCAACAACGAATTGATGTATTTTCATAAACTTAGAATGAGCCCTTCATATCTACATGGGACTGCACCCCCGACACCCACCCCCCATAGAGACCGGCATGTTGCACCGCCATGTTGATACAGTAGCCCAGAAGGGACATACTTACTTCGCTTTTTGCATTTTGCAGCGCAGCTGGAAGACTGAAGAAAAAAGAAGATGAATCGGTGGTTTCTCCCCAAAACACTGTCTACTGGTTGCTATTGCAGGCTAACAAGATTGAGAAACCTCATTTTAGTGAAATGGAGTATCATACATTTTGTTTCTCACAAGAGAATGAGTCCATGTCGCCAAAGAAGCGAAAACGTGAAACGAAACAAAATCACCATAATGAAATCTGCAACCTCACCACTAGATGACACTAAATCCTGCACACTGTAGCTTTAAACAAATACATTCACTTTGAATAAAACAAACACATGATTATGTCCAACAAGTGCAACAGTTCCTGCAGTCAGACTATAACCTTCTTCCATCATGTCACATGGTTACTCCATTTACTTGCGTGTGAAAGTGATGAGCGTATTCAGTGCCTCCAAGAAGTAGGGCAGGAGAACTCCCAGTAGCTCTGTGTCTCTGCTCCACAGTGTGTATTAATAACCAAATGACTGCCTGTCACCTCAGCCCACATATACAAGCACACACAGATACACACGTGTGTGTGTGTGTGATGCACGTCCTTCACACCTATGTCACTGCTGTGGAGTTAGTCAGGATGACAGACTCACTTCCCTTCAGGCAGGCTGCCGTTTTGACACCAGAGAGACATAAGAGAGAGAATCAGAGGAGGCAGTGGTCTGTGATGAAAATCCCACCACGTCCTCCGCTACCATCTGTATATAACGGAGGGATGAGAGGAGGCAGGATGGCGGTCATGTATCGGGATCTGTCTCTTTAAGCCGGCTGTTTGGTACTGCAGAGTGTGTGGGTGCTGCAGTACAGACAGAGTTGGACGTCAGAGAGAGAGAAGGAGTGCGGATGAGGATGCACTGATAAGAGACGGAGCAGAAGGAGAGAGGAACATGTCCAGTGACATGTTCACAGTGTGAGGACGATAAGTCAGGCGGAGACCCAAGTAGAGAGGAGAGAGCTTTAGGTAACGTGTGAGGAGGACAGGTGGAGGGGTGGCAGAGCGAGCAGAGCGGGGGCTGTTTATTCGGAGCGTGGCACCGGTGGCAGAGTGGCTGCGCTGGGATGGCAGAGGGGGGCACTTGGGGGGCTGGCGCTGGGGCAGTCCTCAGAGAGACAGGGGCAGCCAGGGGCAGGACAGGAGGGCCAGCGAGGGTTACGCACACAGGACGGTGCCTACCGGATGGTGCCACCATGCGCCGTCCATGGCGCAGATAGCACCTCTCATCGCCGAGGCTGGGGTGGAGATTGGGGATGGGGCAGCTGATAGCGTGGGCAGGATGTTTCTCGGTCAGGTGTCTCTGCGTCTGGAGGAGGTCAAGGGTGATTCGGAAGGAGGGCAGGCTGGCAGTGCCTGCTTTGGGCAAGTTTCACGCCGGCTGGGGAAACTGCTCAAGAGGCTGCCCAAATCTCGCTCGTGGAGTGACGGCCTGCGGATTCTCCGACGAACAACGTCCAACGGATCGCTGCTCACCACCTCAGGTACGGAGGTTGGGATGCACATGTGTTCCAAAGGGAGATGGAAGCGTTAGAGTTGGTTTGTGTCAGGTGGAGCGCAGTCGGCTGTGGGCCAAAATATTTGTGCATTGTGTGCATCTGTCTATCCATCTGTGAACTGCATTGCCCTCAAGCTTTGTTACTCTTTGTCGACGCCTCCCCACCTTCTGCACGCTCTCTGCTGAACCCTTTGTGTGTGGTCACACGTGTGTGCATACATCATTTGTGGATAACAATTAGTTTTCAACAGCAGAACACTCCAGTAAGCGGGGCAAATGAACACAGCAGTCTAGAGTTTTTTTCTCACTGTAGATGTCTGTCTGTCTCACAGACAGTTTTACAATCTGTGCAGATGCATAAGTAGATTATCATATTGACTTTGATATTTAAGGAAGCAATCTGAGCTAAGAGTGAGCTGCTGGAGGCTGCAGCTCATTGATTTTCTCCATGATTTCTCCAAATAAAGGAATGACTAATGCAGGTTTTTTTGTGGGGTGATGAATACATAATGCAACATTAGTGCAAAGTGGGTTTGAGGTGAAACAAGGCAGTGGATGCTGCAGAATTATTGATTCATCTACAGAATAAGACTGATGGCTGAATAAAAAAAAAAAGATGTTTCTGTTGCCTGTTTTGTCTGTCTGTTTGTGTGTGCGTGTGTGTCTTCTGTGTGAGCCTGATAAGATGCTGACCAAACATAACTCAGGGAGCAGTTTAAAAAGATGACCGCTCCACCTGTGTGACATCACCATGCAGCATAAAAAAACAGCATCAGCACCGTATCCTGCTGGATGCAGATAGTGGATATTTTTAGATGGTGTTCCCTCTCAGGGAAACACAAAACACCATTTTTCTACTGTCTTGTGCCATAATTGTGGGTGACATGAATTTAAAAAATAAAAACCAAACAACAATACAGATCTTATTATACCACTCAGCTTTGGAGGGTTAGTTTTTATTTTGTGGGGGGGTGGGGCAGTTTGCTTATTTACAGCAGGACAATAACTTGTGTCTGTGACTTTTGCCCAAGCCCATATTTAGTTGCAAACCAGTGTATGAGATGCACTGATGGGTGATGGGTGAGAGCAAACATATCCTGCACACTGCAATTCAAGATGTCCCCAAGTTAGGTTCTGAGTCAGGCAATCTACAGTACTGTGCAAAAGTTTTAGGCATGTTAAATGTGTCTAAAAACAGTAGCAGGACATTAACTTTCCATATCTTAATTATACAATGACCATGAGTGATTTGAAAAATATCTCTTGAATTTTAATTTTTAAATTATAATGCTGTAATGTAGCTCTCCATGATCTTTAAGTTAACAAAAAGTAGATTAAAATCAGGAGCATGACCTTGAGCTATAATATAATTTTCCAAAGACGCTTTACCATGACCCCTTTGCAAAATGTTGCTTTGTTTTGGAATTATATTGCTGTAACTTTGATCTGTGATTGTTAAGTTAGGAAAATTTAGATTAAAATCAGGGAGCATGACCTTGAGCTATAAATGGTTTTTTTTTTTTCAAAGGTGCTTTACCATGACCCATTTGGAAAATATAGCTTTTTTTCTGAAAACATACTGCTGGAACTTTGCTCTCCATGATTAAGATGGAAAAACATAGATTAAAATCAGGAGCATGAGCTTGAGCTTTAATAACATATATTTTTTAACCAAAGATGCTTTACCATGACCTATTTGCAAAATATAGCTTTTTAAATATATATATATATATATAATATTGTGTTAGTCCTTTAATTCATGTGGGAAAAGCAAATCACTGCTGGAAATTAAATATTTTTTATATTCTTAATGGTATGAGCCAACTGTGATAGTAAATTAGTAAAGTAATATATTCAGACAAGTGGATTAAAAAAAAAAAGGAAAACCAAAGGTGTCCCTCCTCTCTCCCACCCCATTCATGTACAACAGGACAGATGCTGCAGGGTACGACAATATCCCTCTGTCTAACATCCAACTTAGGGTTGTAAGTTGTGATACACAAATAACTGCAACAAATAAGCTATGATGGGATCAGACTGCTAAAGCCCCCCCATAGACCCCAAAGCTGCTCTTAATTCCAACATAAGACCCTCACAGCGCCCTTAAAGTTCGTTAGTGACTGTGTTAATATCCTTGCCCCTGTGTTCAAGCTGGCTGCAGAAGACAATATGTTCCTCCCTCCTTTTTTCCTCAATGCGTGTCTGTCTATACAGACATACTGAGAAACAGTGCTAATCTGTCTTTACCGTCTGACCCCCACCCACTCCAAAAAACCAGCTCCCACATCCCCTATCCTGCAGCTCACATCACTTTCTGTCTTATACATGCACTAAACTCAAATCTTGATCACATGCGCTAACGTCATCATCTCAGATTACAGTAGCTGATACAGAAACAGGACAATTCTCTGGCAGTGGAGACGGGGAAAAAAGAACAACAGAGGGAGATTTTAGGAGACAGGAGAAACCCGAGGGGATTTTTTTAAGCATCATCCTCCACACAGTCTGAATATCCATGATCATTAAAGATGCTCCATTCCTTCCCTTCCATCGCTTGTGGATATTATCCACCCGGCTGCAGCAGTGGAAGTTAACACCAGAAATAGATCTTCCCTAACTGTGTCCTGATCGTTCTGTCCTTATCTGCGTGACGCTGTTTGTCTGGAGGCATTTCCAGCCAAAAAGTAGTCAGACTGGTAGAGCGGGATCAAAGCTGGATGCAGGGTGAACCTGTGCACTCTGCTCATCTTATGCTGTGACGGAATAACCGAGGCTGGTCGACTGTGGCGACATATAACACCACAGCTCTTCTTCTGTTGAGACAACAAAGTGCAGACATTATGGCTCTGTGCAGGGAAACAGATGCTGATGATTGTTTATGGATCCACCTCACTGCACTCTTTGTGCTCTGCCCCTGCGTGCACGTATGTTCACTGTCATTAAGTATGTCAAATTAACTGTCTCAAGTGAGATTAAAAATCTTTTAAAAGAGTGTTCTGTCTCAGAGAGCAGCAGGAAAAAGAATGGACATGTTATGCAACACATAATACAGACTAAATTAGAGGGGCACTCAGTAGAGCGCATACCTCTGCCAAGGCCCCACAGTCCACTTTAGCTAAATCCCAAAATCAAATGTCAATCCTTTGTCCACTCAAGGCATGGGCTAATTTCACTGTATAACATGGTTCAAAATGCCACAGTTCCAAAACTGCAAAGATCTCCTGTTCCACGTGATGAGAGCTACAAACAGACCTGACGCCTTGACAAGTCGACAGATGAAAGTTCTAGAGTTGATTTCATGTGTTACACAACATGCCCCACAGAGTTGGGTTAAATCAATTATTAAGATGTGGAAATAGAATGGTACAGTGCGGTAAATCTGCTGAGGCAGGCCGCCCTCGGAAACACAGTGACCATGCACAAATGAGACAAGTGATCAAGCCGCGAACACACCGCTCTGAAGGAGTTATGAGCTTCAGTGGCTGTGACTGGAGAGACTGTAGATGCAACAACTTTTCCATGCTGCGTCACCAGGGCACACGAGCACAGGGATAGACAATGTTGAAAGGAAAACATGTATGCATGACATCAGAGACACACACAAAACTAAAACAAGAAAAATTTCATAGATAGATAGATAACTGGTTGGATTAATAGATAGACAGATAGACAGACAGACAGAGCCATCAGGCCATGGTCAAACAGTTAAAGCAGTGGGCTGGTGACCAGAGAATTCTCGGTTTAAATCCCCCTCAGAAACTCACTAAGGGTCTTTGATCCTGAAATTGCTCCCAGTGTGCAGTTAAGCGCCTTGACATTGTCAAATCACACTTTGAGCATTAAAGTGCGATATACAATCAGAAAAAGTTCGTCTGCAAAATGCATTGATCCTTACTTTGACTTCTATTTCATTGCAGACAGTATGAACCCAAGGTATTTCATGTGTGTGGACAACTTCATTTCATTTGTTAATATCCATCCATTCTCCTGCATTTAAGGCTTGCAACACATTCCAAAAAAAAGTTGGGATGCAAAAGCATTTACCACTTTGTAATGTTGCCATTCCTTCTCACAACACTTAAAAGATGTTTTGCCATTGAGGATACAAGTGATGAAGTGTTTAAGGTGTAATTTTGACTTATTCTTCCTGCAAACAAGGTCGTCATTGTTGCATTTTTCGTTTCAAAATTCTCCACACATTCTCTATTAGGGACAGGTCAGGACTGCAGGCAGGCCACTCCAGTACCCGTATCCCCTTCTTCTGCAGCCATGCCTTTGCAATGTTTGCACAGTGTGGTTTTGCATTGTCTTGTTGAAAAATGCATGGACGTCCCTGGAAAAGATGTCGTCGTGAAGGCAGCATATGTTGCTCTAAAATCTCAATGTACTTTTCTGCGTTAACAGAATCATGTCACGGTGCGTGGTCACGGTGCGTGGTCACGCATGCTCGCGTGCGCCCTGCGCTTTATTTCTTTACCTTTTGTTCTGTGATTCCTGCTTGTATTCTTGTTTGTTGAGATTTTTCTGTCTCCTTCCGTGTACCTCACTTCCCTCTTTTGGTTTTAACTCTCATCGTCCTCTATCCATCTTCCCGTTTGTGTACACTCTCTCTCTCTCTCTCTCTCTCTCTCTCTCTCTCTCACTCACTCACTCACTCTTGCTGTCAGGCTCGCTTCCGCCCCCAGGTGTTCCTTTGTGTCACTCCCGATGTTGTCCAGGTGCTTTTCATTTGGTAATCACCCACACCTGCCCATTGTTTCTAATCACTGTTTGAATATATTAGTTCCTTTCTGTGTTCACTTGGTTGCTGGATTAGCCTGGACTATCTCCTGGTTTGCCCCTGCATCACTCCAGATTTCCAGCTCATCTCCTGCGTTTTCCCCACATTGTATTTTCATTTGGATTCATTGCATCATTTGGACATTCAACTTCTGGGAAATAAATCTCTTTATTTTGCACTTCATTTTTCTGAAGTGTGAAATCCTGACAGATCAGAAGTGTAAATGACCTTTTCCAGGGGCACTGACACAACCGCATACCATAACAGACCCTGGCTTTGTAAATGCTTGGCTGTAAATGCAGCCCATAGATAGATAGATGGGTAGATGGATGGCTGGGCAGATGGATAGATACAATTATGGTCAGAAGTTTACATACACTCATCATGGGCATGAATGTCATGGTAATTTTGGGCTCTTAATGATTTCTTTGAACTGTTCTTTTGCCAGGGAGGAATGATTATACAACATACATCATTAATGACTCTAAAAAACAAGATTTGGGTGCACAAATTTGAATTTAATTTGGATTTTCTCTAATCCACACAAGGTCAAAATTATACATACAGGCTCAAATATATACATACACCCCCCAACTAATATTTGGTTAAATGTCCCTTAGCAAGCTGCACCTCGACCAGATGCTTTTGGTAGCCATCAACAAGCTTCTGGCATAATTCTGGCTGGCTATTTGACCACTCTTCTTTGCAGAATTGGTATAGTTCATTTAAATGGGTTGGTTTCCTGCCACGGACCCGGCTTTTAAGCGTAGTCCACAAATTTTCAATAGGGTTGAGGTCGGGGCTTTGGGAAGGCCATTCCAGAAGCCTGCTTTATCCAACCCACAACCAGTTTTGATGTGTGTTCGGGATCATTGTCCTGTTGGAACACCCAACTGTGGCCAAGTTTCAACCATCTACCTGTTGATTTGAGGTGATGTTGAAGAATTTGGAGGTTTCTTCATTATTCCATCCACTTTGTGCAAAGCACCAGTAACACTGGCAGCAAAACAGCCCCAGAGCATGATGCTACCACCACCATGCTTGCCCGTTGGTACAGTGTTCTTAGGTTTGAAA
>OMMV01219738.1:0-10135 GCA_900302635.1 Chatrabus melanurus | reverse complement strand
TCTTTAACTATGATAACTTCATTGAAATTTGTTGTTAACAAAAAGTATTAGTGCATTAGATAGTTATCAGTGATCCTAGCACACTATAATACATGTTTAACTGGATCATACTTTTATTTTTATAGCTTTTTTTGGTACTGCTAAAGCAGAAGAAAATATTTGTTTTGCAAGATGTAATAGATAAGGATTGTCTAAATAAATGTAATATTGTTCTTACGGTGTGTAATTTAGTTATTTTTGTGTTAAAAGTGATTAAAAACCATAGCTTACAACATTCAAACAAATTAGAATATCTGTCTTAAATGCAGGTAGTGGCTAAGTATGTTAAACACAAAAAAACCTATTCAGAAAAAGTATTCCTTTATAAAATGTAATGGGGTCATAAATGACCCCACTCGGTCACTTTAGTCGCTAAAAAGGCTTGGTCGGTTGAGGGTTAAATAAATCCATGTCGCACAGTGTGGCTTGCAGTGAACTTTAAATGGTGTTATTTTTTTGTACACTGACTTGGTTCTTTTGCAATAATAAAACTTACCATGGTTTGTATTGTTTCTTTTTTTAGCCATCAAACGTGTGCAAGTGTCCTCTCATTGGTTGATATAAATAAACATGCTGAAATAGCCGAAACGGAATTGAAACGGAATTTGCTCATAGGTGAAACGGAAAATGCATTTTTTTGAAATGGAAAATCGTTGGCCCTACACAACTTTTAGGCATTTTGGACAAAAATTAGGGAAAAACATAAGCGAGTGTGTGTTCTCTTCAATGGTTGCTAGGACTTTTGTTTTCAGCGAGAGCTCTGGTTGCCAGGCTGTACACTCCCATGATGCACCTGCGTGACCCGGATGCTCCCGGTCGAGAATTTGCAAACGTCGGTGTCTGCTAACCTCGGCTAGCCTCTGCCGGGCTCCGCCATCCTCTGCCGATTTTCAACATGTTTATAATTCCTCGGTGTTTGCGACGTACCTCTGGCTACGTTGGAGACCATTAGAGAAACTTAATCTCCGCTATGACCAAGTTAACCTCCGTTAGCCTCCGTTAGCATTTGTTAGCATCCGCTAACCACTGCTAGCCTCTGCTGGCTAACGTTTGGGTGCTGCTTCGCCCTGCCTGCTCAGAATCACTGGACAGTGGTGTGTCGAACCCCTCTCCGGCACGTTGCCAAGTTGGCCAAAGTCCAGCTTGTTCTAATGGAGCGCTGGCTAACGCCCGCCTCCGCTAGCACCATGTTGTGGAACGCAGTCCTGCATTTGAGGTTTGCTACCAAACTCTGGTAACATGAGTTTTGCCGACGTTTGGCCAATTTTCTCGACTTTGCCCTGCGTTCACCACATGCTGGGGTAAATGTCATAGTGTGACGGTGCCTTAAAGTGTGATTGCACCTTCAACTTTGATGCACCAGATCAACATAAAAACCAAATGTGTTTTGCTTATGGAATATACCAATATGTCTGTCTGCTGCCTGGACATGTCTGGGCTTGTTGCAGGGAATAATTGTATCATCATGTACATGATAGAAATTAGGAGCAGGTGCAGTTGAATTCACATCTAGCATGATATCAGCTTGTCAGTTTCTTTTATTTCCTTTTTCCTCCCTTGTATTGTCTGTACATATCACTCTAGTATTTGTCACAGCTCACACTCACAACATTAAGATTATATACAATTTTTAACATTGCAGCAGTGATTTGATGTCCCCATTTTTATCCATAAAGGGGAAAACACACAAACAAATCATTACACAAACAAACAATACAACAATACAGACGCCAACAAAGTCAATGTAGAAACACAAAGAAATTATTTAAAAAAAAACAACAACAAAGCAAAACAAAAACAAAAGTATGTGGATTGAACATGAGTTACATGAATATACGTGAGCATATATGTGTGCGAAAAGCTATGAATCTCTGTGTACAGTATGGTAGGTGTAATGATGTGTGTGATATCGTGAGTCATGAATGATTGTGAAGAGCTGCAGCATCAGTTTCTTTCATTTCCAAAGCCTAAGTCTGGTGGCCACCAAGGCCACTACTGTTTGTTAAATTAATATAGGGAATATTTACCATGGGCTACATCCGCACTGTACAAACTGACCAAAGCTGCCTTCTAACACAGCATTGATATAAACTGGGATTTTAGAAAAAAAACTTTTGAGCTAACTGCATATTTTCAGATGTTTTACACCACTGTATCGGTGATTAAGAAAATATGATGTTTGTGTAATTTCATTGGTATTTGGAGTGGGGGTGCACTGATCCATACTTTGAATTGGTATCGCCCCATATTAGTCAAAATTACTGGATCGAACATCAGAAAAAAAAAACTTATTGTGGGCTATGTATGTTTTCCTTTACGGGAGTCGAATATTTGTTGCACAATTTATGTTAAGGCCCAGTCACACTATGACGTTGACCTCAGCATTTGGTGAACACTGTGAAAGGGAGAGAAAGGTGGCCAAAAGTCAGCAAAAACCACATTCCCGGACTTTGGTAGCAAACCTCAAATGCAGCACGGCATTCCACACCGTGATGCTACTGGAGGCCTGCAGAGGCGGGCGTTAGCCAGCGCTCCATTAGAACAAGCGGGACCTTTGCCAACGTTGCAAATTGCAGGAGAGGGGTTCAACACACCACTGTCCAGTGATTCTGAGCAGGCAGGGCGAAGCAGCACCCAGCATAGACGATCGCACCAGTAACTTTGGCTTCCGGATGCTACCAGATGCTAACGAAGGCTACCTTGGTCGAGATTAACTTTCTCTACTGGCTTTCAACAAAGCCACAGGCACATGTTTGAAAATTTTGGATGTGGTTGCCATTCATCAGCGAACACCGGCGAAGGCCAGCAGAGGCTACCGGAGGCAAGCGATCACAGATGAATGCAAATACGTTCACATACGTCGGCCCAAACACCTAGGTGTGACTGCGCCTTTAGAAAAGTACAACCAGACAAATATATTTATTGACAGATTAGTTGTTTTAAGACTGGGAAAAAGGTATCAGATTGGTATGAGTATCAGCAGATACTGAAGGTTCCATATTGGTATTGTATCAGACATGAAAAAGTGGTATCGTGCCATTCCTAAAATTGAGACTACAGTGAATTTTTAACTGCTGGGACACGATTGTCATGGATTAATGTCCCAAAGTTTTTTTCAATAAAGGATTTATTGTAACTGGAGCTGTGGTCAAAGGTGAGCGGAACACTCATGGTTGCAAAAAAAAAATGAACTTACTATTTCAAGCACATTTTCCACTGTTGCCTATAATCAGTAATATATTGTCTTATTTTTTATTGTATTAATTCTGTAATTATAGCCTATTGAGGATCAGTGTAATTCTTAGTTATATGCGGTGTTTGTTTTTCTTTGCTGTTGTTTTTATCGTTCTTGTTATATGCTATTTCGATTTGTCCTTGTTCAATGGCTTTATTGTTTTGTTGTTGTCAAGCACTTTGCAGTAGTTTCACGAAGCACCTTCTCCATATCAGCAACTCCATCTTTTATTCTCACACAACACCAGAAAGCAATATTACAAAAGGATACACGGCTTTTAGTTTAAGTAGGATAATATTACAAAAGTCAAATTATGCTAACTTTTCAAAGGGGATCATCAGGGGAAATTTAGTACAATCTGCCCTCTTTGAATTTTTTTTAAGACAAAGTAGGCTAAAGGAGGATCCTGCATCGGCTATAAGAGAAGTAATGAAATCCACCACACTGTTGTCCTTTGTCCTTATGAATAATTTCAGTGCTATTGCCAAGTGCATTGCAGAAAGATATCACAATCCCTGCAGGGGAAATAATTTCTCATTTTTACATCTAATTTGCTGGACGAATGAGACATTGGACTAGCCAACAGAGAACACCAGCAGTGATAAGAGCAATGAAACATTATGCCACATATTCATCTGACTGCCCTTTAGTGTGACATAATGGCTAAGTGGAACTACACAGCCAAACTTTGTGCTCTGATCCTTCCTTTGTGATTCCTTAATGAGTGATCAGGCAAAAGATGGGGTCATTATGGTCTTTGCCTCATGTATGTTAGTTACAGTCGGGTACATAAGTATTTGGACAGTGACACGATTTTTATCATTTTGCCTCTGTACACCTCCAGAATGGAGTTGAAATGATGCGATCAAGATGTGATTGAAGTGTCGACTTTTTTTTAATTCGAAGGGTTTAACAATAACGGGGGAAAAAATCACATTAACCATTGAGGAATTACAGCCATTTTTACATACATTCCCTCCAATTTCAGAGACCAAAAGTAACTGGACATACTGGCTAAAAGGATTTTTGTTCATACTTTCAATGAAAAACTAAATGTTTCAACATTTGTCATTGCTAAGCTTGTAGTGTTATTGTTGACGGAAAGTAAGAAGGGCTAATGGACAGAATGGGCAAACTCGCTAAAAGGATTGTTGTAAATACTTTCAATGAAAATCCAGGGACATCACAAATGCTGAGTGTTCTGCCTTGAGATGCTTTACTGCAGCCTCTTTTCAGTTGCTATTTGTTTGTGGGTCTTTCTGCCCTCAGTTTTTTCTTCAGTATGTGAAAAGCATGTGCTTTTAGCTAGTGATCAGATGACTCACTTGGCCATTGAGTAATATTCCATTTATCTATCTTGAGAAGCTCTTGGGTTACTTTGGCAGTATGATTTGTGCCATTATCCATCTACAATGCAAAGCTCCATCCCATTGGTTTGGCAGCATTTGGTTGAATTTGAGCAGACAGTACAGTCCTATATAGTTCAAAATTCATCATGCTACTTCCATCAACAGTCACATCCTCATTAAACAGTAGTGACCCAATTCCATTGGCAGCCATACATGCCCATGCCATAACACTGCTTCCACCATGTTTGACAGATGATGCGGTATACTTGCCTCTGGTTCCTTTCTTTTTCCATACTCTTCTCTTACCATCATTCTGGTACAAGTTAATCTTGGTTTCATCTGTCCAAAGAATCTTGTTCCAGAACTGGGCAGGCTTTTAAAAAAAAAATTTTTTTTTACATGATTTCTGGCAAAGTCTAATCTGGCCTTCATGTTCTCCAGTGGTTTGCACCTTGTCCAAAACCATCTCTAGTTCCATACCTGAAGGCATCTCTTGATTGTAGACTTTGGCAATGATACGACTACCTTCTCCAGTCTTCTTGACTTGGTTAATTGTTGAAGGGTTTTTCTTCAACAAAGAAGGAATTTTGCCATCATCCAATTTAGTTGCCTTCCATGAGCTTCCAGCCCTTTTCGTTTCGCTTAGCTCGCCAGTACATTCCTTCCTTTTAAGAATGTACCTACTTATCAATTTGGCCACTCCTAAAGTTTCTACTATCTGTCTAATAGGTTTATTTTGTGTTGTAGTAGCATGGATAGGATGATGAGGGTTTGGGGAAGGTGGTATAAATGGTAGACGATATAAATTATATAAATTTGCCCAGTGGTAGTTTACATAATAGTGTGATTTTGTGTCATGGTGAATTGTTTTTAAAGTGATAACTGCATTAATTTCGATGCAGTTGTTGTGGAAATCACACTGTGAGCGGAGGAACTGCAGCTGCATGTTCACATGAAGTCGGGAACGCAGCCTCGTGCTCCGTTAGAGACAGCGTGCTGCAGGCTCAGTGCACTTCTGGGTCCAAACATGGAAAGAATCTCTCAAAAATATCAGAATTTGAGGTCAAAGTGTCTGTTGCCTCTTCCCTGTGCAGTCGTGAGCCCACTGAACCGAGAGCCGCATTCAAAACGCGAGCGCACGTGAGGTGCCTGAAAGTCCAGAATTCCAAAAAATAACGAGCATTCCCATCTTTATCCGAGTGTCTACTTGCAGGAACAAAGAATGTTTTGCGCTATAGAGTGATGTTTCTTTTTTTTTAACATTACATTGTTATGGAGAAAGAAATCTCCTGTTACGCTGCTTGGAAATTACTTGAAAGGTTAGCATTTTTTTTGATAATTGCATTTTTGCACAATAAATGTTCTTAAAATGGCATTCTACATGATTTGAAATTTCTTAACAGTTAAGAATACAACTTCCTGCTGCAATGCATTTGCTATGGGAGTGTGTTACACATTCAGAAACAGTTATATTGAAATGTATATACCAAAGAATATATACCGTTACCGTTCTATGCTTCAAATTATACCGCAATATGAGTTTTAGGCCATACCGTCCAGCCCTAATGAGGGTCTCATTCTGTAAGACACAGCCTCTTATGGGCAGTCAACTTGTGATCAGTCAATGGAGATCAGCGCCGGTGGAGGACAGCTAGGCTAAGAAAACTGTATGATTGGTCAGCTTAAAATGTTTCTTCACATTTAGTGAGGTAAACATGCACACGTTTATCTCTGCATCACTCGTTGTGTTATCGGACACTTCTAATGCCTGTTCAGTTTACTGAGAGTATTTTTAGCTGGCCCCATGCCATTACATTAGTTAGCTGGTTAGCCCATGACGGTGTTTGCATTCTAAATCAAGAATGCTCTGACTAATTTCGATTTTGTCCTGAGTGAAATGATGACCCCAAATATCTAAAAATAGAGTCCAGTGCGGTGGCCAAGTGGATCAATTCAATTCAGTTTATTTATATAGCGCCAAATCACAACATAGTCGCTCCAAGGCACTTCACAAGGGTAAGGTCTAACCGTACCCACCCCCTGAGCAAGCACAATGGCCACAGAGGAAAGGAAAAACTCCCTGGATGTTTTAGGAAGAAACCTCAAGCAGACCAGACTCAGAGGGGGGACCATCTGCTATGGCCATACTACCAATGACAATGAAAATGAATAAGACAAAGTACAACAAAAAATTGTCAAACATTATTAATTATTAAGTGTGATTGCTTTCAAAGTAGAAGGTTCCTGGTTCAAGGCCACCCCTGCCCATTCTCCATGTAATGTGGAGTTGTGTCAGGAAGGGCATCCGGTGTAAAACTTGTGCCAAATCAACATGCAGATCCATATGCTGTGGTGACCCCACGTTGAATTTGGGAGAAGCCGAAAGAACTTATTTTTTAGAGTCCAGCTTGAAAAATGTTGACCTTTTTTTTGTTAATGCGCACTATTTTATTTTATTTTTTTACAATTTTATCAGTTTATATGAGACAGACAAATCAATAAAAATCTTAATTGCTGAACACAAAACAACTTAGATTGCTTTGATACATTCACGCTTTGTCTTATAGCTCTCAAAAAACCCAAATGTTTCAACATTTGGCATTGCTAAGCTTGTAGTGTTGTTGTTGACAGAAAGTAAGAAGGGCTGATGGACAGAATGTTGGGAAGATGCTGCAGGGAACAAAAATACCCCTCAGGGCCCCGAATCTATTTATTGCTGACTCGTTGCTTACACAATTGTGTCCACTGATTAGAAAATAATAAAAACTCCAATCCAACACTGGTATCCAGCACACTTCACTTTCTGCCTCCCTGTAGCTGAGTCTGCACACACTGAGGATGCTGTTAGGGGCCATAATTGTAACGTGGATCATGTGGAGTAGACCATGTGACAGTTGAGGAGGAAAAAACTTTGCAACAAATAAAGTGGAAGAATATTAGAAGGTGCCAAATTGCATTTTGGAAGGTAAACAGCAGCCAGGTTTATATTTCACTGCTGGAGACACATAGTTAGGTCTTCAGGTCCAAATGAAAACACAATACTGTGGCAGGCACTCTTAATAATAACCTATAGCTGCACTTAGATACATGGGGCTTGATAATGAAAAGTGGAAATAGGATTTCAAACATCACAATATAAAAATGTAAAACCATGTAAATGGATATTGATTCAGGGGATTTTTTCCCCTTTGGACTGTGAAGAAATTGTTCAGAAAAGAGCTCAACAACAACAGTACAGTCCTAGACAGTCCAAGTCAGATACAACCCCAAATCAGAAAAAGTTGAGATGATAAGGAAAATGCAAAAAACGAAACAAAAGAAAAAAACAAAACCAAGACTACAGTGATCCTTACATTTACTTTGACTACTATGTCAATGCAGACAGTATGAACTAAAGATATTTCATGTTTTGTGTGGTATTTCATTTCATTTGTTAATATACCTCCATTCCTGCATTTAATGCCTGCAACATATTCCAAAAAAATTTGGTATGGGGGCACTTTATTCTTTCTTTCTGGTCTTTTCTTTTTGGCCTTTCTGAAGACCAAAAATAATGCTAATAATACCACACTGAGAGAGCCAAAAACAAACAAACAAACAACAACAAGGACAACAAAAAACCAGACAAGATGAGCATAAAGCAGCAGTGCAATAAAGAGTGCAAACTGGCCTACTTTGCCTTCTCAGATCATCGTGTCATATCATCAATCAATTCTCCACAGGTGGGACTCTTTCTGGCCCACTTATGTAATGATGTAAGCTTGGCAATATACTGTGAGGACTTTTCAGACAGGTAAATGCCCCACAGGTCCTCAGAGAGTCCTGTGAAGGGACGCTGAAAGCGACTATGGAGATTTGAAAGGACTTATAAAAAAATCTTTAACTGTTACAATGATCAGAAATGAACATAAACACGGAGTCTAGTGGGACAACCGGCTGCACGTGGAGAAAGTGCGGCTCCAGTTTCTTCCGATCCAACGCAGAAGAAAAGTGAAAGTAAAACACGGCACGGTGTGGTGTGATTCTGCGCCTCTCTTGATCAGTCTCTCCTGATGCAGTTTGAGCAGCAAAAATAATGTGGCTCCATTGTTGAAATAGCATTGCGGGGGACAGCAAGAGAGGCTTTGTGGGCATGTCATAACAGCCATCAAAGTGGTCAGTGGAAGACACCGCTCTGATGTGGAAACAGGAACACAAGGACTTCTGGGAGAACTGGAAATAATTGTGAATTATTATGTTATTTGTGAATGTTATGTGCTGGTTCTTGTGGTGATCTTGTTAAACTTGTGTAGATAAATGATTGTGGTGTTAAAATGCGAACAACAGAAACTCGGCATCATAAATGTAAATTGTACCTAAGACCATGACAATGGCCTAGTGTTAAAAGAGGTCCATGCCTTTCACAGGTGTTTGGCGCCACCTATTGTTGTGGATGTCTGACATGTAAAATTCTGGACCACAATTATGAGATGACCTCGTATTTTTTTCAGATGGGTTTTTAAGAAAAAAAAAAGTCTTATATTTGGGCTAATACGGTATATTATGGGTGTTTATGAGCTATACCTGAAAATATACAACAGATTCCACCCCCCTGCCCTCCCCCCTTGGTGACGATATTTTACAAGGCATGTTTTCTTTGGATTGTGTTACTGTTACGGCTGAAACAATCAATACCCAGATATTAAGTCAAACCACATTCCATTTATAGCCAGGAGCCAACGTCCGACAAGGTCTCAGTGGAGACGTGGAGAGATAAATACAAAGGAGACAGAGGGCACATGAGGGGAATGATGCATCTGATGATGTGTTTATGATCACTGAGGTTACTGAGCAGCAAAGTAAGATACAAGTAAGAAAGACTCAAGCAGTCAACGCAACTCCACCAACCCACTCCTTATAACTCCAGTGTCAGACATCAGAGGTGTTTTATGATCTCTGGGGTGTGTCTCAATCCTTCATTATCACACTGTTAGTCAGGAAAAGCATCTGCCAAAAGTGGCCGTTCGAGAACAACAGAGCTGTAGCTCATGCAGTTTGCATCACTTTGCCTTTCAAACATACTCTATATTACTGTAATAGCCTTTTTATACAGCTGAGATTAATTGTCTTCTGTGTGTTTTGAAGGGGCTAATCTAAAATAACAAAAGGTTGTTCTGCAGTCTTCCCATGTTTTTTTTTTTTTTTCAATTTTGCACACTACACTTCAAACCTCTTCAAATACTAATTTCATGCTTTCTGCTCTCACAGTGTTACCTGGACAGGCTGAGAATTGTGATTGAAAAAAAAACCCAGTTTCAGGTGATACCGTTCTGACGGTCTGCTAACATTACAGCAGATGTGTAGCGAACGCATGTTAGAAACGTGCACAACTTCACAATAATCTCAAACAAACAAACAATACTAAATTACATGTGTGCGACACAGATCTTTTTTCAAAACCCATAATGTCTTGTTGGTTTGTATTTTAATATTATAAACCAATGATAATAAAATTCTGCATTAATGTCTCATC
>OMMV01219735.1:0-10910 GCA_900302635.1 Chatrabus melanurus | reverse complement strand
GCAGGTATTGTGGGCGGGCTCATATCAAATCCAACATGAGGTTTTTAGTTTTAACATTATGACATGAACTTATGACGTATGCATCAAATTTATATATACTTTAATATAAATTTGATGCATACATCATAATTTCATGTCATAATGTTAAAACAAACAACTTCATGTTGGAAATAATATGATCAGTCCCACAATACCTGCAGACAGTGGCTTTGATGTGCGCTACGCAGCAGGAATGGGTGGACGTTTCTACCGCATGATGGACAGTAGAAACTGGCAGTTTATGAATTGTGGATTATTTTTACGTCCAGAGGACAGCCAGCGAGGTGACAGCGTGCCTTTAAATGTATGTTATTATCATGCATTTATCTTATTACTATGCATGTATGTTATTATTATTATTTCATAAAATACAGTGTGGCATTTCTTGTAATTCTAGGGGGGTGGGGGGGGGTCATTCTGATGCCAAGATGCACGAAATGTCCACACTGTATTTTCACTGTCACGTTTCGACAGGTCCACCCTGACCTTTTCTTGAAAATTAATATATAAATCTTAGTGTTTCCAAGCAGACAGCGTGAGGTCTGTCCAGCTGGCAGCTCCGCGCAGTGATAAAGTTTATTTTTAAGATTGTGGGGATTTCAACGCACGGTGCACCCACATGATTTCCAATCAGGATCCACATCCGCGGGTCACTCATAAAGCCGGTCTCGGTGGGTGTTTAACGACCCAGTAATGTCTGAGGGCGCAAGAAGGATGCCTTTGTTCTTTTTTCTTTTTTTTTTAGAGTCTGCTTGTGCGTCAGGACCACAGTGGAGCGGACAGTGACCGCAGGTAATAACACATGAATAAACAGTAATTTAAACACATAAAGCAACCAAACTCGCTATGAATCACACATAGTAATAGTACTACAACGATCAGCTGTGTTTTAGTAAGTTAAACAGCAGGCTATTAATTTATGTAATTAAAAGGTGCAGCCACGATTGATTTGGCCCATCCAGAACTGGAATTCTGACGCTGTGTCTGGTCCTGATGTCTCAATTGTCACGTATAAATGTTGTCTGAGTGTTGCATGACACTCACGCAAGTGTCCGGCAACATTCCCATGTGTCATTCATCAAGTCATTCAAGCGTTCAATCATGGCACACGAATGTCGCTCGAGACTCCCGCAAATGCCACCCGGCATCCCGCGAATGCCGCCCGGCATTCGCTCGACATCCAGGCACATTTTTGGCCCGAATATCGCTGAGAGGTCCTACACATAACGAGCAAATGCCGCTTGCGTGTCAAGCGTCATGCATGAGCCATCCGCTATTGTGCTGCACCTCCACTCCAGTGTGAGTTCCAGTGGGACCTGGCCACTATTCGCCTATTTCCTCGCAATTTCGTGACTCCATCTGGTTGCCACCATTCGCCACCATTCGCAGCCCAGTGTGATAGGCCCTTTAGTGACAGGACCCTGAAAGCTGCCAGGGACCAGTGTTCACAGGATATTGGCATTTCATCCAAAAGGGAATTGTGAATACCACACAGAGCAGTCGTACCACAAGGCTTAGTGGCAAATATGGGCTGTATGATACTGAGAAAGCCGGCTGTGTGGGCTACACTGAGAAGAGAAGGAGGCATTTTTCAAAGAATCTGTGAGCAGGTGACATAGCATATGTGGTTCAGTGACCCTCAGCCTTCGTACAGAGGCGTAAAAGCACTGCATTCCTCCATAACCACACCATGTCCCACCGTAGTCATGGCAATTGATGGCACGGTCCTGACAGATGACTCATCTTACTATCCTCTTGGGCCAATTACCTTGACCAGTTATATAAGGCTGCTGCCTTTGGTATCAGGGTTCTGGTGCCTGATCTATCAGTCGAACCCAACAAGCCAACCATTGTTCACGTTCTAGCTCTGTGAGCACTTACTGAACGCAAGAGTGAATATCAGCAGTGCTTTTTTGCAGACTGTTGATTTTCACAGATCATTTCATTTGGTTGATCCAGCTGCTTTGTGGAAATTTGTGAGATCCCCAAAAAGTTGCTGATCATCACAGCCAGCTCATACACTGACGTTGTGAGTGATATGCAGAGTGAACGCAGAATCTCTGACTTCTTCTCAGTGAATTCTGGTATTAATCAGGGATGTGTTCTGTCTCCTACTCTGTTCAATGCTTGCATGGTCTGGGTGTTGGGTAAGGTCATGGAGTCCAGGGACTTGGGTGCTTTTGTTGATGGGGAAAGGTTAACTGATGTAATCTTTGTAAAATCAATGGATACCGTGATTGCAGCACTTGAGAAGCTGACTGAGGAGTCAGACTGCATGGGATTGCAATTTTCCTGGATCAAGATTAAGATCCGGGGTTCCAATGACTCCCTGGAGTCATGATCAGCAGTGTGTATGCATGCCGTGAAAGTCTTGAATTGTTGAGAAATTTGTTTATCTCAGCAGTGGGATTCATGTCTTTGAGACCTTGGCCTTTGAAGTCGAGAGATGCCTGGAAAGAGTTCATGAAGTCACGAGGTTGTTACGAGGTTGCTTGACAGAGGTGTTTTGCAGGAGAATGAAGGTCCAAGTCTTTGGGGTCCTGCTGCTTCCTGTTTTACTGTATGGCTGTGAGACCTGGATGTTAACCAGTGACCGACCTCAGGTGAAGACGGGATGTCTTTGCACTAGGTCTCTCTGGAGGATCCTTGGATACTGCTGGAATGACTTTGTATGAAATGGTTACTTAGGAAGAGTCACATGAGGTGTACTACGTGCATGATGATGCACGGTGCATCATCAGGGAATGTCAGCTGTAACATTATGGCCTTGTGGCACGCTTCTCTACACATGATCCAGCATGCAGGTGCCTCGGTGCTAAGGATCCCAGCCCATGTAACATCTGGCTGCAGGAGATAAACGGTTACTTTCAGGAGGTGGGGATTTACCAGTTGTCTGTTTGGGTGGTTGCCAGTCAGGACCCAGGTTGGTTTTGTGGAATGGTGGATGCGGCCTGCGGTGACAGTGCATTTTCTCAGACCTGACCTCAATGTATGTTCATCAAGTTTATAGAATATGTTCAGACTTAGTAAATAAATAATGTTATGTGACCTTAAACATGGAAGAAATATCCAATTAGTCAAATGTAGTGTACTACACAGATTTTTGTTTTTGTTGCAGTTATACATTTGCTTTTTTTAAATATTCTTGCCTTGCACTGATGTGCATTTGTCGTTAGTAGAATGACTCAATAACCACTGAACTAGATTTCATGACCTGGAATTAACCTGGAATAAATATTAAAGATACTATCCAGTTCTATTTTCTGGTAAATAAAAACAAAACAATGTTCCACACAATATTTTGCCTAAAATCAAATTTCCATCTAAATTGTTCACCATACTGCTGAAATAGACCTGACCTCACTCCCTCACTGAGTAAATGAACCAACCCTCAAGCCCCGCCCAGCACCCCTGTGATCCACCTGTTTAAATTTAGGCAGGGTTGTGATCGACATATTCAATTAGTGATGCAGCTAGTTCAGCTGTGCTCGAGAGAAAGAGGTTTCAGGGAAATGCAAAAAAGCCTGCCCCCTGCAGGACGGGATGTTAAGTACAGCAGTGATACATCACAGTGTGTTGTGAAAAATCAAACATCTTTGGCGATATGACTGTATTTTTAGTGGCGTGAATCTTTAAGTGTTTGAGGTCTGGATTGGTGGACGTTTGACCGCTGGGCCATGTGGGCTCTTGGACGTTGATTTCTCCTGTCTGTGCAAGTTTGACAATTTTTTTAAATTTATTTATTTTTTGTACTTTGTCTTATTCATCTGTTGTCATTGGTAGTATGGCCACAGCAGATGGTCATCCCTCTGAGTCTGGTCTGCTTGAGGTTTCTTCCTATACTATACATACATGGGGTGGATAAGGTTCGACCTTACTCTTGTGAAGCACCTTGGGGCAACTATGTTGTGATTTGGTGCTATATAAATAAATTGAATTGAACTGAATTGAATTGAGTTGAGGTAGATGTGAATTAAGGGCCATTAGTGGAAATTTGGACTACGGGGCAGCGTGCCGGTCAAGTGGTCAGCACAGTTGCTTCCGAAACAGAAAGTTCCCAGTTCAAGACCACCCGTGCCCATTCTCTATGGAATGTGGAGTTGCGTCAGGAAAGGGCATCCGGTGTAAAACCTGTGCCAAATCAACATGTAGATCCATATCAGATCTGCTGTGGTGACCCCGAGCATAAGAAGGGAGAAACCGAAAGAACTTACTAGTGGAAATTTGTACTCTGTTTTTATTATTCTTCCTCCAAATGGCGTCATCATTTCTAAAGTTCAGCAATTCACAATAACAAGTTCATCAGATGGTTCCCACTTGGGCAACTGCACAGAATAAAAGTACAGGCGAGGCATTGTTAGCAGCCTGGAGAATAATTAAACCTTCAGAGCGAGCACAGATTAATACCTCCAAAGGTCAGAGGACACTCATTTAGGTGATTTAAGAGAATAACAAAGTTCCACTTATGTTTTTCTAGGTCGTGTTTTTCCTTTAAACACTCAGGAAAAAGAAAGCAGAATTCTTTGGCTCGGCATTCACTAAAAATAACGGCTTCGTTTTTAGACAGCCATTAAAAACTCATCCTCCCTCGCTGCTCCCAGTTTCCACAGACACTTCATCCCGCTTCTCGGCAAAAAAGGCCATCAAGGCCACCATCGAGCCACATCAAAGCTCGCCAGCTGACAGGAACGGGAAGTTCCTTCTGAACTCAGCGGCTTCCTGTTGTCAGCCGAGGTGACGGACACTTGTTTGAACTTGTGCACAGCACAAGGGGCAAATGGCACACTGTCAGGCGTCGTTGTTTTATACCCTCTTCCCCTTTCCAGCAAATGCTAACGTAAGCCTCGGTCATCCATCTCCATCTCACTGACTGCACCCATTTGTCACAGTTCCTCCTGTTTCAACACTGAGTTATTCCTGACTCGGGAAGTTTAATGGTCAGGATCCAATCAGAAGCAACAGAGTTCTTGACTCACCAGACCGGTTCTGCTCAGCGTTACTAAGAATCTGCATCTTGGAAGTAATTATTACTAATCCTTTGGATGCTTTTGATCTTGCGTTCCTCCCAGAAACTGGAAAACTAATTTGACACTCTAAAGAGTTTGTTGTCAGATGCAGGATAATGTTTTTTCTGTCGTGAAAGTTGCAAAGTCATTTGAAATTTATTCATTCATTCATTTTCGGTCATTGGGCGAGATGCGGGGTACATCCTGGACAGGCCACCGGTCATTATTTGAAATTACTGAAACTACTTGAAAATGAACCAAAACAGAGTCTAGACTCTTATAACTGACCTGATCAGTTCCCTGATAATTATCTTGAAACCGACTGAAACACAGACCAGTAGGTCCATATATAGTTGGACACTAACATAATTTTTGGTTATTTTAACTATCACAGGATATTAGAGTTGACAGAAAATAATGACGCTGAGTTTGTAGTGCTGACCATTAGCTTTAATTCAAGGTTAATTACATCCTAATGGAAGGAATAGTGGAGGAACACCAGCATTTTTTAAGAGAAAAAATGTAAATACTACATAGGCTATGAGGCCTACTGGTGCCGGTGCTTATTCACGGATTCCGTAGCGTGAAGCGGATGAGAGTCTACGACTGCTCTTGGATGGGACACCAGTCTGACACAGGTTACTTCCCCGGCCAAAGCTGGTACCCATTTACAGCTGGGTGGACTGGTGACAATGCAACTGAAGGGCAATTCCATGAGACTGTCATGTCCCTTGCCGCTTTCAATGGTCCTGCTGTGATCTAGCCATCACAGAGACTTCTTATTCTCAATAAGATGAAGAAATAATGGACAAAGCATAATTTCTGGGATGGCTAGATCACAGCAGGACCATTGAAAGTGGTCACAGACGTGACAATCTCATGGAATTGCCCTGAAGTGTCTTGTCCAAGGGCACAGACAGGTAGTGTGACCAGGAATCAAACCCAGGTCTACATATTGGTAACCCAGCTCCTTATCCCACTGAGATATGGAGATTGGCTGATCGGCGGACGTGTTGTGGAACGAGACGCTCAAATGATTCACCTCAGGGAGCTGTGGTGGATGACTGTTGCTCCCGTACATAATTCATGTTACACCTAAAACACACTCGAGACTAACTAAAGCGGAAGTGCCTAGAATGATTTAGAAGCACTTTTTGGAAGAATTTTTGATTTTCTCTTTACACCTGAACAGCAATCCAGAAATCAAATCTAATACTAAAAAATGAAAAAATCTGATGCCTGTGTCAGCCACAGGCCTGTAATAAAGCCGACCAATCGTTTCACTAGGACGGAATATCTACCTGCCTACATGCGCATGAGTCGTCCGTGAGGCTCGGTATCAAATTTCAGCTGTCTGACAGCAGAGTTGAGCCACACAGCGGATCAAAGAAGCAAAGTTTTCTGCTTCAACAACACTGATAATAAATAAAATAAAATAAAATAAAATGCTTTCCACATGGTTGTGTAGCGGTGTGGCTGTGTTCATTTGTGCTTCAGAATGTAACCGCTGTAAAACATTCAAGGATTTTTTTTTCAGTTGTAACTCAATTCAACTTCTAGCTTAGTCATGTGAGTTTGTCCAAAGTTACGTTTAAGTGACTGAATACAACCACTTCTCACCCTGCGCCTTACTTTGTGCTCAGATTACACGCCCTCTAAATCGCAAAGTGGCATTGGTCATGCCCATATGCATTTGCGCTGTGCACTTTAGAGTGTGCGCTACAGATTGTCAAGATAGGGCCCTTTGTCAGTTGTTGAAAATCTATCTATTCAGGATCCAGACACAAATCCAGATGATTTGAGGGGCATATCACTGGAATGTTTTCACATAGTGTCTGTATTTTTCAAGAATTATTTAGCCATTTCTTGAATCTGGGGGTTCCCAGAGGATGACTGACCCATGAAGACACCTTAATCTGTATCTCAGAATATCTCAGAAGAGACGTGAATTGATGTTTCACCAAACTGTATACAGGACTATATCAAATTAAATTTTAGGGTTGAGTCCAAAGAACGTGCACATCTAAGTTTTACATTGTGATTGAGTCTGTTTTGGGGGTCTGTAGGGAGTTACCAGCTCTCCTAAATCAGACTCACCAGATCCTTAAAAAGTCCTTTCAGCTGTTTGGCTTCATCTTGCAGTCGAAAGGCCATCCTCTTCCTCATTTTGGAGGATGTGCAAATGACTCGTCCCCGCATGATGGCTCGGACGTACTCCACCAGGACGCGTCGATGCACCTCACCCACGAGCGTCTGTCAATCACACCGGAAAGCTCGTCACTGATTGGCTCTGTGCAGCCCTGTTTTCAAACGCCTACATATAAAGCAGTTAAAGGTGATTTCCTGAAGTGGTTTTACCTGATACGGCGGAGAGTCCATCCTTCTGAACTTCTTGAAGTGTTGTTTAATGTTGGCTTCAATGGCCTCGAAGGCCTCTGTGTTGTTCAGCCATTTTCTCTTTATCAGCTTGTCAAAGAAAGGCTGGAACAGCAAAATTATTGATGAACACAGCAGGAAGGTGAAAATGAGACAATGTGGACATTTTTCTCTGCTTGCTTTAAAAAAACAAGCTGCAGCAATCTGACGTTTGTCTTACGTTTCCTAAAGGAGATAACTCAGGAACTTTAGGAATGTGACAGAATTCTGACGTCTTTCAAGACCCTCTTTAAGGAATTGTTAGTCATTTATCTGTGCTGTTGAATAAACATGTTTGACTTGTTACTTTTAGTTTTTTCCACAGTGGCGCTAATGTTATCTAAAACCCATTTGTTTGAAATTTTGTTGAAGTCCAAAAACAGGAAAGGGTGTTTAAGAGTGATAGATGCTTTCCGTACGTTGGCCATTGTAAAACCTGACAGAAAACCAGCAACACTCATGTATGCTTGAAAAAACAAATGTTCAGATTTGTAGAAATGGGCATTTATCAATTTGATTATTCCAGAGAACACATTGCAAAAGCCTATCATATCATTCTCTGAAACAAATCAGATCTGAATTATTTATTAGGACAGTGATTTATTTTCTTTTAAAAACAACAATAATAATAATAATCATAATAATAATAACTCACTTTATGTTTTCACCAATTTTCTGATTTTCACTTTGTTAGATTATAAGTAGGATGACTGAAAAACCAATTTGCGTGATTTTAAATTTGAACTGATTTAAAACAGAAAAGTGTGACCAGAACATTTTTGTTTTTTTGTATTATATTATTATTATTATTATTATGTCGAATACAGAAAATATGACTTTTGTTAAACTGCAAGACATATTACTACTTATTACATTTTTATGGAACTTCTTGAAAAGGTTGGGCCGATTCTGGACTAATGATGAAAGTGCTGAAAATTTTGTGTTTAATGTAGATAAAGAGGAGGAGACAAGACTTTTTTTAAATTTTGCAAGCTGTGTCCTTTTACTAATGTTTTTCAGGTTGGGTCTGACCTAAAAGACATACCATTATTAAATTTTGGAGCAAATACACAATAAGGGACAGAGCTAGTGTGTGTATATATATATATAATAAATTCCAAAAGTCATGGTAATAATCTAATACCTATGCAAATTGTATAACTTGTACATAAACATAAAAATGGCCAATAAGGACATTTAAAGTGAACATTTGCATTGGGCTAAGTATACGTTATCATAATTTGTCTCTAGTTAGGAACATTATTAGCTCCCACTGGGAGAGAAGTCCATTTGGGGGACATTAGAAAAAAAGTTTTTGTGTCTGTCTGTCTGAAGCTAGATCTCACTAACCATTCAATGACATAACTATTTTGAAAGTGGGCACATTGGCAATAACAGACCATAAAATGTTCAAACTTCAAATTGTAAATTTTGATGTGGACATTTACTGCCCCTCCCCCCTTGCTGGTTGCATGAAGACCATAACATTTGGCAGGCCTTACTGGTTGTTTGAGGCTCCCAGTTGGGGAAATAAATTGCATTCGAGTTCACAGTTTTAGTTTTGAATTAATAATAATAATAATAAATTGTTCAGTGTTCAGGAAATATCCTGGAGGACAGCTTAAGGAAAAAAGTTATGACATACACAATGAGACCCGCTCACCCTGATGTGGTCAAACAGTCTGTCAGTCAGCACCCTCACAGACTGGTTGATGACCCTGTCCAGGGAGGAGTTTGCCCTCTGTGCCGACTCCTCGCTGCCTTGTGGGTCACACTGCCTGCAGCGCTCCACAAAGGATCTGCCGAGTACACCACAAAGAGAAGCTTGATTGTTCCGTATGATGATGTTTATTTGAATAATGCTTTGCACCATTATTGTGTGTCTACCTGAGAGGAGGGCAGCAGTTGACCAGCGCTATGGTTCTGGAAACATATCCATCTCCTCTATCTCCAAATTCTGCCTGAGTGTCATGAAACATCTCCACCTTTCTCTGGAAACTGAACACATGGAGGGTTTATCACATTGAGTGAACTTTAATGCAAATCCACAAAATTGAAAAAAACTGTCCTGCATTTAAAGAAATCTTGATCTCCTCTTGAAACCTTCATGATCTTTGATTTAAAACAGGAAACGGCAACTAGCAGTTCTCTGATCAAATACAGCCCTCATTTTTAATCAAGATGAAATGCCACTTAATAAAAATGAAAGTTAAGAAATTATTTTCTCTTCTTAGGAAATAAAAGTGAAAGAAACAAAGCTGACCTAGAAAACTGTGTATATTGAACTGGTGAGCTGTTATGATGAAAAACTGATTGGTGATGTCACTGGGGTCAAAGGTCAAAAAAGGAATTTCTAGTCATTTTCATGAAAAATGTTCAGTTGGATCAAATAGAAACTTGGGGTCACTGAGTAATTTAAACCAAAATCAGCTCTGTGGTTACTGAGATCTGAGTATTAATTGAATTTTGTAGTTTTTGCCCATCAACATGGTAACACTTCAGCTTCTAACAAAATGTTCCATTCGTACCTGCATGAACTTATATATTTCAAATAATGTCACAGCAAAATTAACACCAAAATTGACCAAATATATTGACACATACATACATGTATATATACATATGCAGTAATAGTCAAAAGTTTGGACACACTTTCTCATTGGTTTTTACGTATATTTTAGATTCTTCAAAGTAGCCGCCTTTGGCTTTGATGACAGCTTTGCACACTCTTGGCATTCTCTCAATCAGCTTCATGAGGTCATCGCCTGGAATGGTTTTTAATTAACAGGTGTGCCTTGTCAAGAGTTAATTTGTGGGATTTCTTGCCTTCTTAATGTGTTTGAGACATCAGTTGAATTTAAAATATAAAACACATTCTGGTTTGTTTAACACTTTTTTGTTTACTACATAATTCCATATATGTGTTCCTTCATAGTTTTGATGTCTTTGGGATTAATCTACAATGTAGAAAGTAATAAAAAAAAATATAAAGAAAGACCATTGAATGAGAAGGTGTGTCCAAACTTTTGAGTGGTATATTTATATACAGTGCTCAGCATAAATGAGTACACGCCAACAGATTTTCAGAAAATCTTTAGTTTCCTTTTAGAATCAATATTTTCTATGGGATAATATACTACAAAGTACTCCCACAAATGTGGGTCATTGATTGCAAATGAGATTTGTCAATGTGCACACATAAAAAAGCAATTTTTATAACAAATTCATTCAAGACCATGTTGCAAAAATGAGTACACCCCAATAAAAGTATTAGAAGCAAAGCTAAATTTTAGACTACAGAATTCTAATTAACATGAATTCAACCACAGGTGAGTCTAATCATTAATCACACAGGTGGCCAGCAGACAATTGACTATAAAAGGGTGTTACTTTTCAACTGTTCAAATGGGGGTGTACTCACTTATGCTGAGCACTGTCTACAACATGTAC